>CAKKLC010001183.1:327-17986 GCA_918559645.1 Ceratonova shasta | reverse complement strand
GAGCAGAGGTAAATTTGTGTAATAAAATAGGGTAAAACATCAAGTGGAGTATCAAGGTCTGAAAGAAAATATAAGAATCAAAAGAGCAGGTTTTGCTTTTAGACGTCCGTTTGAAAAGTTTTTGCAGAGGTAGAAAATTATATAAATTAGGTTTGCAATAGTGACACCGGAAACATTCCCACAATGGAAAGGGGATATGAAAAGCGGTGTCGCTCATATATGTAAATCAGTGAATATGGAAGCTGATGAGTGGCAACTAGGACAAACAATGGTGTTTATAAAGAAACCAGAGTCAGTAAAATACATTTTTATTTATATAATTAGTTGTTTTTACTTGAAGAAATAAGAGAAAGAAAATTTGATCACTATGCAGTGATTATTCAAAAAGCTTTCCGTGCATACAACGGAAATGTAAGAGTTGATGTTCATAGAGAGAAAGGTATAATAAAATTCAAAAAATCAAGCTGTTAATTTGGTAGTTGGCAAGAAACAAAGATATACAGGAAGTATAAGTAGAAAGTTTTATGGAGACTATATCGGAATGGATGAAAAGCCAAATTTAAGAGCATTTACAGGTAATTGTGTATATATAAAATAAAAGAAAGAAAAGAAAAGATTTTATTTGCTCAAACGGTAGATTTTTATGATAGAAAATTTAAACCAGCAAAAATGGATCTTATTCTTACTCAAATAAGAATATATTTGATAGGCAGAGAAAAAATTAAAAAGGGTCCAAAAAAGAATCAAATTGTTGAAGCAATTTTTAGAAAAATTGATATTGCAACCTTAAAGAGTATCTTTCTAAGGTAAAATAAACAAAAAAATAGTCCTTTACAAGATGACTTTTTATGCATTAACGTAGAGGAGGATCATTCTATTTTGATTACAACGCCAATGAAAACAGAATTATTATATCTTTTGTCACTTAATTATGATAAAATAAGCTCAAAAGTTTTGTTGTTACAATTTGATTTAAAGTAAATTAATTAGGATTTTAGAATGAAATACTTTTGCAGGAAATCTAAAGGAGGCGCTAATTTGAATGTAGAATTTAAAGAGACGCCAAATCTACTAAACGATTGTGTTAAAACAAAAGCATCAGGATCGAAAATGGTAGTACAAGTTAGAACAGGTCAACCAAATACATCAAGTAAATAATATTTAATAAATAGAACCGGTTGCCAAAGGTCAAGCAAGAGGAGGTCAAAGTAGACCAGCAAACAATTTCAAAAATACACCAGTGAGTAATGTGGGCTATAGTGCAGCTCCAAATAAAACTACTTCCAGTGCGCAAACAAGAAATCCAGTCCTACCATCATCAAGAAGGTAGAAAAAACTTAAATTAATAGGGTTCCACCGCCTCCAGTTCCCAGCTCTAAACCAATGGCTGTGGCATTGTGGCCATATACTGCATCTGGACCAGATGAGTTAAGTTTTAATGAAAATGACAGAATTGAAATTTTAGAAGAAGGTAGACTCCTTTAATTTTTATAGATCAATCTGGATGGTGGGTTGGAATAATCAACGGAAAGAAAGGGTTATTTCCAGGCAACTATGTAGAGAAAAAATAACATTGAGGTCAATTTAAGTTAAGACAATCTTTATTATTTAAAAATTTTAATTTTGAATGATATACTTTTATTGAGAAAAAATAAAATTTAAACTGTATTTAAATAATAATTCATAAGAATAATTTAAAATAAATAAAATTTCATTAAATATATTTTTAAGTTTTAATATTATCAAATATTATTAACTTGGTTAGAACTAGAACAAGTATTTTTTAATTTTCTTATATAAATATAATACTTTTTTTTAGAAATATTAAAAAGTAAATTTTTATAGTTTTTATTCTTAATTATTTTAAGAAATATTTTGAAGTAATTTCCTCCTTATTGTTCTTAAATGATTTGACAAATACACTAGTAATTGTTATTAAAATTATATTGCCGTTCCAAAGTCCTTTTAATGTGTTTGGATAAGGAATCTTGTTCAAAAAGCTCAAATTAATTAATAAAAAATTTCATTTATTGAGATAAATTTTTAAAACTAAATTAAATTTGGTGTTTCAAGATTTATTCATTTAATATTGTTTAAATTACTACATCAAAAAATAAATAATTGTTACTAATAATGGGTAAAATTATAGTTATTTTAAATTTCTTTATAATTTAAATTATTATTAAGAACTTAATTTCTCTGAGTAATCGATTTTTTAAAAATTATTCTAATTCAATAATGAAATAAATACCTTATAATATTTTTTGAATATAATTATCACAGAATTTTAGATTCTATAAATGCACTTTTTACCAAATTAATAAATAAAATTACTTGAATATGCTTTTTCATTTGGTTTTTCTTAAAGAAAACCGCTGACTCATTATGTCCTATTTATATTTAGTTTTTGAGAATAAATATTCTTGAAAGTTATATCAATAAAAAATTTAATTTTTTTCTTTAAAAATCTATCTTTTGAAAATTTTATAATTTAATACTACCATTCTTTTAAAATTAGTAGGTTTCAATATCTAAATTTTTAGAAATTCTATTTCAAACATTAGAATTCATGTAGATCAATGTTTCCCAAGCATATGTCATCTATGCCCCCTAAAACGTTCAAAAATCCTTTAAGGCCCCTCAACAACAATTATTATAGAAACATGGTTTTTAATGTATAAAAATTATAAAAATATAAATAATCAATGCTTTTTGTATTAATATTTAAGTAAAATAGAACAAATTAAAATCTTGTATTATTTCCAAGAAAGTCCTATTGCCACCTTGGGAAACACTCTTGAAGATTAAAATTTATTTGTAAAATTTGATCTTATACCTAAATTATTATTCCATTGGCATTTTGTTATAACTAATTGATATTTTGGTGGTAACATCATTATGAACATTTGTTATTAATAAAATCATAAATAACAGAAAAAAGTTCTAAATCTTAATTAGGAGTTTATTTATCACAAACCAAGTTGAAAATTCCAACAGTTTAAAAACAAGTTCTAAATACAGATTCCTATTGATTTAAATATTATATTTTACATATGAAAAAAATCTTTTACAAAATTTTTTTTAATAAACATTTTAATCCCATCATTTCGTTCACTCAAAATTGAAAATCAAATCGTCCATAATTAATCCTTTTTAATTGTTTAAAGTCAGATTAAATATACATCTGATAAGTTTTCCGAACTCTATCGTAATTTTTCCAAAAATAATTAAAATGACAGAAATTAATGAACGATAAATCATTATACAAAGTTCAAAGCAAAACTTACAAGAAAAGGATTCTATTACAAAAATACAAGATAAGGTAATACTGGGGTTCACACCACCGGTGAGGGTTTCACACTCCTTATTTAAAAATAAATTTTTTATAAATATTTTTTTAAATTTAGGGTTATGACACCAGAAGAATTTCACAATATCTTATCATATCAAAACACTTTCTAAGTTTTTTTTCAAGAAACAATGTGCTTCCACTTAATAATCCCTTTTGTGAACGCTGAAGCAAAGAAACTAAAATCCGAATAAAAAAGAAAGGATTAAGATTTTAGTTTTCTTTACCGTTGCATAAAATGTAAAAATTAACATTCTGTCTTTATTAATACTTTTTTTGAAACAGACTAATCATTTAGTGTTTCGCAATAACTTTCAGTAAAGAAATTAATGAAATTTGCTTTTGATTATTTTGTAAAAAAGACCCAGGAACAAATAATGGAAAATTGTGGTTTAAAAAAATAAATTATAGTTTTCAATTAAGAAAAATATATAAGGAACGTTATGAGGCATCATTTTAGAAATCAAAACAAATTAGGAAGATATGTTACAGGCTTCCAAATTGATGAAAGTTTATTCAGAGGAATAAGAAAATTTTACCTTGGTCGTTATTTATTGGGTAGTTTAGATGCTGAAAAAAATTACAAGTTTATGATAAAAAGGATGAATTACAGCATTACAGAAACGAGTCACTGGATTTTTGGTTTAGTTGAAGTAGAAACAAACAATGTGCAAATGTTCCATGTTGAAAGAAGAAATGCAGATACTTTGTTTCCAATAATTTTACAAAATGTAAAATTGAAACAAAAATTGTTTCAGATGGTTATAGACCCTTCTCATGAATCAAAGAATTTTGTTTTAACCATAAAGTTGTAAAAAATGGATAAATTTTTGAATGCGCCATAACTGGCGCTAATACTCAACGTATTGAATGCAAATGGGGTCATGCTATTCATTTTATTATGAGATAGTGTCGAGAAAATACACTTGAACAATTACAATCCCATCTTAAGAAGTATTATTATCGTATAAAATACCATGAAAACACATTTATTGAATGGTTGACAATTTTTAATTCAATCTACTTTAATTAAAGTTAGATTATAAAAGTTTTATTTACTAATTATTTTTAATTGAGTGTGTGAAATTTATTTTATGTCTGAGATAGTTTATCTTTATGAATAATTTTTTAAAAACTACCAAATATCATTATTAATAATTATTATAGGATTTAAACTTGGTGCTACTATTGATCAATCAAAAATTTTAAACTGAACAGTTAATTTCATCCATAAACTTTTAGAGGGAAGGACAGAATGAAGAAAAGCTACGAGGAGGTGAACAATTAACAATATTTAGTTATTGAAAAAGAACAAAAATCCGACAACAGCACTATCCAGTTTAAAATCATTTATATTATAATATTATAGCATTAAAATTAATAAAACTTCAAATAACAGGTTATTCTTTCATACAATTAATACTTAAATTATACATTTATTCTGTCAGAGATCTAATTATGACTGATTAACAACGTGATATTCAACTATAATCAAATATTTTATGAAACATGCCTTTAATGTATATGACCTAATATCTTAATTTATAATATCTAAAAATATTGAGATGTCCACGATTAGAGGCAGAAATAATTCTGTGGATGCTTCTAAGTATAAATATTGCATTTCACATTTTAAAATACCTGATGGTTCTGTAATGGGTAAAATTTTCAAAACATAATTGTTAAATTTGAAATCTGTAATTACTAAATAGGATCCAGCATGCATATTCATTCTTGATGATGGTGTTAAAATTATCTAGTATAGTGCTTTATTTGAAAGTCTATGTGGAGCATTTAACACTTTAATGAAAATTTGTTTATAATTTAGTAAATTGCTTTGGTAAATGGGAAAAAAAATATTTTGAATTGTGTGATTTATCAAACAGTGGATTTGCTTTAATTGAAGAAGAGGTTTGTAAAGGATGCTTGAGGGAATCTGCTTCGATAAATTGAAAAATCATAAAATAATGAAATGATAAATCATTAATTCAAAATCCGTTAATGCTCAAAACACCATAACTAATTTTATAAAATATCGATAATCTTAGTTAAATATAACTAATCTAAGATTACTTATTATTTTTATTAAATTAACGATAATGTAAAATATGGGATTATTTGTAAATTTTTACATCAATACATTTATTTTTAAGACTATTAATTATTAATAATTGTTTGAGTAATAAAAGATACTATCATGTGAGTTAGATTTTGAACAACTAATGTAAATTAATTTCTATAATGTAATTAAATCGTAATTTCTTTGGTAATTAAGACTAAAATAAATAAATTTGAATAATTTTATGAAATATTTATTTAGATTAGGAAAAAATTATCATGAAGAAAAATAATAAAGTACAGTAAACCCCCTCTAATTTTCGTTTTTTTATTTATAATTTATTATAAAAAAAAATTCTCTAATTTTCGTTTTTTTTGGATGCCGAAAAATGAAATGTCGAAAACAAGAAATTATAAAATATGTTGAAAATAAAAATCCTCCTTTGTACGTACGTTGGAAGTTTTTTCTTTCAAATTTAAGAAGAAAATAAGCGAGGACAGTAAAGAATATTATTGATAGCAGATAAACTGTTTTAGAGGCGGTTGTAAATGGATACGGAGACTTTTATAAGATTCCTGTTATAAAATTTAAAGAAGTAGATCAACTTTCTCAGAGTAGGCTTTCAAACATGAAAACAAGGCGGCTTTATATCGTAAGCTCTTTTATCGAAAAAGGCCAAAGAAATTGCTAGCGAATTAAACATCTCTAATTTCAAAAATAGCCCAGGCTTTCTACATAGGTTTAAAAAAAGGCATAACTATTCTGTAAAACCCATTCACGGTGAAAGTTTCGAAGTAAAAAATGAATCTTTGGATCAGAATGAAAATAATTTTTTGATATTGGTAGAGAGTAAAATTAAAGAATACGGCCTTGAAAATATTTACAACGCGGACGAAACCAGTCTTTTTTACAAACAAATGCTCACACGGACTATCTGCAGTCAAACCAGAAAGAACTTTTAAAATTTTAAAGATAGGGTATCCATCCTACTTTGTACAAATATGACGGGTTCTAAAAAATAAAACCTATATTAATTAGAAAATTCAAATCCCCACATTGTTTTAGAAATTTTCAGGTTGAAAAATACGTTGACTATAGGTACAACACAAAAGCTTGGATGGACATAACCATTTTTAATCTTTTTTTATCAGATTGGGATAATAAACTGGATGAAAACGAAAAATTTTGTTTGTTTCTTGACAATTTTTTAGGGCACAAATTCATGACAACTTTAAAAAATATTGAAGTTATTTAAATCCCCCCAAATAAAATATCAAAGCTTCAGCCTTTGGATGCTGGAATTATCAGGTCTTTTAAATCTCATTTTAATCCATACAAACTTAATGAAACATATTTAAAATATTGAAAACGGAATTCCCGTAAATGAAGCTTTTAAAAAAATAAAACTTTCGGATGTTATTTTATTTGTATCCTTAGTTTGGAAAGACTTAAAACAAAAAACATTTCAAATTTGTTTCCAACATAGTGGTTTTGGTGTAAAAATTGAGGAGCTTTTTTAAAATTTCGACGAACAGAGAGAAGAATACTATGATTTAATCAAAAAATTTGGAATTAGTGATCATGATGATTTTGAAACGTATATAAATAACGATGATGAATTAAATATTTCACTAAATTTGACAGAAGAAGAACCTCTACCCTCAAGCTGTGAAAGTGAAAACATTAATTAGTAAATGAAGAAAAGGAGAAGGTCAGTTTTATGGAGTGTTATTCTGCTATTAAAAAAATTGAAAATTTTATCGAACAAGATAAATTAGACTTGGAGGGAAAAGGTTACCTTTGTAAACTGAAAAAATCAATTCTAAAACAAGAAAAGGCAAAAAAAGGAATCTGGTTTTTTTCACAAAAAGATGAATTGAAATCAAAGTACTTTTTTAATTAAAAATTTCATCTAATTTACGTTTTTTTTTCGAGGCCACTTAAAACGAAAATAATAGGGGGTTTACTGTATTAATTAATATTAATTATAATCTATCAATTCAGTTCTTTTAGTTATAATCTCATAATTTAAATTAATAAAATCCAAAGTAAATTTAAAAGGTTTTCGATCGTTCTAATAATTGTTATAATCAATATCGTAAGCGTTGCAAACAATATCATAAAAAAAATATAGGGTTTTTTATGTTTTTCAGTCGCTTCAATCATTTATCCAATTTATAAAAAAAAAATTATCCTAATAATTGGATCAAATAAAAAAATAACAGATGAAAAAGAATTAATATTCTGTTTACAGTTCAGCAGGGTTCTTCAACAAAATCCATTTCAGAAACCTTAGGTCTTAATTATTGGTCAGTTGCGAAAATCGTGAGTAACCATCAAAAACATGCAAAGTTCTTAAAAAAATAAGAACCCAGCAGACAGGTGTTCAAAACTTGAGTCTCATAACAAAGCAATAGTCTTAGATTTGATAGATGAAACTTGCCTGTTAATTAAAAAGAAATCACTATTGAAGTTCTTTATTTCCTTGGTGGAAATTTCTCCAAAAGCACAATTGATCTCTTCATACGGGGGTTCCATGATACTCTGAGGAAGATTACGATAGTTTCGAGTTCAAGAAATAAAGAAAGCATAATTAAAAAAGGTTGGAATACACTCAAAATTTCTGAAAACTTTGTGTTTTTGAATGAAGTAGAATTCTCGGTTTGTTAAAGGAAAAAAAGGGGTATTCGATATATGTTGCTGTTCCGGCTGCAAGGGCAAGAAATATAACTGTTTTGGCATCTAGGATGAAAAACTGTATGCTATATAGTAAAATTATTGAAAAGGCATTTAATGGCGAAGATATTAAACAAGATCTTGTTGACTTGAAAGCTGCTTTTATAACTAACGGAATTTTTTAAACCGTTATTTAAAATGGGAAATGCTAGCGTAAATCACTATTCTGAGCTAAATACAGTAATTGAATAGCTAAATATTAATATTTTATATCTTTCCCAATATTCTCCATTTTTGAAGTCAATTGATAACTGTTTTGCAAAATTGAAGCGATTTGTGACAATGGAAATTGCAAGAAATTAAGAAGCTTTAAAGAATTTCATTTTAAGGGGATCTGATGCTATAACCTTAATTGACTGTGATGTGTTTTATATGAAGACTCTAATCCAAGTTATAAGATCTGAAAGATCGGAAAAAATTTTAGAATAAAGATTTATTTTTATTATTACAAATTTTAAAACTGATTTCAAAAATTGAAAAACTGATTACAATGATTGCAAAACTGATTGAAAAATTCTATATTGTAAACAAAGTATTCTTAAAAGAATCTGGAATAACAAAATCCCGATTACACAAAATAGTAATAATTTACCGATTATAAGAAATATAAAATGGAAAAATTCGGCTTGAACATTGCTCTTGACCAATCTTTCAATAGACTTAGTGCAAGGCTTCCAAGTCTCACGCACTAGGCGTGAGACTCAATCAATTAAAGGCAATCTTACGCTTTCACACTAAGATAAAATTTTGTAATAAAACCCAACCAAATATATTTTTGCTCCAATTTTTGTTTATGTAACGTTTTTTTTTGCCGATCCTTGTTTTTCTGAGCAAGGATTTCACACAATTCATACTGGCAACAAACGGTACATTTTTTGTGTATCTCCACATCGTATTCGTTCACATCGCAAATTTACCTAGATTTATCAAATAACCATAAACATATTGTCACGATACACATACGTACGGTAATATATATATTTTCTTTTGAGCGCGATATTTAGAGTTATAAATAATTTATGTGATTAATAATTAATTTTTATTGTTAGAAAATGTAAAAAAAAATCATCGAAACGTTATGAGTATGATAATTCCTCATCAGATGAGAATTGCAAACAACTTACGGCTTCATCACAAGTTTTTCTGGTGCTGCTGTATATAAAAAGCGCCTTTAATGAAACTTTTACCAAAACATGGCCTTATATAGTGCAAGGATCTGTCTCGTCACATTTTAAATGTAATGTTGAGTAATGTAGATCACAGTGGCACTTACTAATAGGCTGATATTCAATGTCATTTTGAATCTGCAAAACATACAAATTTTTTGAAAATTGTAAAGATCAATCCATCCATAACATTATTTGGTGGGTCAAAGCCAAGCTCAAATTCAATGTCAGGCCTAGATGACAAAACCTAGAAATCAGAAGTAAAAATGACGATTGCGTTGGCCCAGTATAACTTACCCTTGTCTTTTGCTGATCATTTAGGTGCTTTCTTAAAGCATATGTTTCCGCACTCAGCTATTGCCACCGCATATATATCTAGAAGTAAAAAGAGTACCTAAATTCTTAATAGTGCAGTTCGAGAACATTTTCTGCAAGACTTATTCAAAAAATGAAATCACTTACCTAAAATGTTTGAAAGCATGGGTCAAACAACACAGGACTCGAAAAAATGAATCCAATGACCATGAAAATATTTGATGTCAATCAGGGTGTTCATCAGGGATTTGATGACATGTGTATCTTAACTGGCAGGTAGTCTGCAACAGCTGAAATTATTTTTGCTGCAATTGACAAAGTTTTTAACAAACAAATTTATAGCTTGGTAAATTAAATTGCAATTCCTCTTGATAATGCAAGGGTCAATATGGGTGTTTGGAATTCTATTAGCATCAGAGCGTTTAAGAAACACCTTGCTCTATATGTCCATCCTTGCCCATATCATATCGTATACAATGACTTTCACCATGCCAGCAAGAGATTCATTAAGGTAACAGAATTTGAGCGGATTAAATTATGTTTAGATTCGTAATTTTGGCTTGAAAAGAACACAAAAATGGAAGGTTGGTCTGCAAGATTATTAGAAGTTCTGTAAACCTCTTACAAGTAGATTATTAAGCAAGTAACAACACGATGGATGAGCTAAAAAATTGTCATTTAGATAAATATGCAGTTGTACGATTCACTGACTTTTTATTTTCGGTTACCACTTGACAGTAAAGCACGTTTTAAGAGTCTTCAGGAAATCTTTAATAATCCTATAAATGTTATTTATATACTTTTCTATCAGTTCTGTTTACCTGTTATTAATAATCTTAATCAAAAGATTCAAAGAGAATATCTATCTCTATATTTGCTGCACGATCAGATGTAAAAGTTTCTAAAAACTATCCTAATTAAGTTTATGCAGTCCAGCAGTCTCTTTGAGCCAAAAAAGCGCTTAATGAAAGTTGTTTACAAGAATGTTAAAAAGCATTTAGTTAATAGAACTCTTGTTGTTGGGTAATTGATTTGATACCAGATGATAAAGCTACACAATGAAGATGATATCACAGCTGCTCAACTAGATAAGTTTTACTGCGGTGTTAAGCAATTTAACGAATCAGCAGTTAAATATGTAATTGATAAGATGCCCATAGATGATGAAGTCATCTCACACAGTAAGTTTGTTAATGTTTTCAACAGAATGCAGGCAAACTTTAATGATGGCTTTACTTTGTCGAAAGATTTAATAAAATCTTGTCATTTGCTAGCCCAAAAGATGAGGAAGCTTTATTTCAGGAGTATATCAACTTTAAAACAATGAATAATAATAAAATTCCTGTACTTGACTGAAAATAGGCAATTTTGGAAAAGCACTCGCACATTATGATGGACAAGATGGGCAATATTTGACTTCATCAACTGATAGTGTGTTCCACACTTTAAATTTGGATAGTTGTAAAAAGGGGCACATTAGGTATCTAATCTAGGCCACCAAAATGCAATTGTTGAAAGAGTGTTCTTAATGGTGCCTATGAACAAAACTAGCTATAGAAACAGCCTTCCCCTCAAAGGCACAGTGATCTCTTGTATTACAGTGAAGTTAGTTCTACCTGAATCTACAACGAGGTGCTACAGTTTTGAACCTAAAGAGAAGTTGTCAACACGAGCAAATGTTTGACTTAGGAATACGACAAAGAACACTGTTCAAAAAGTATTCAGAAAAAAAATTCTTTTATACTTTTGTGATATACTTTCCTGTTTCTTATACTGATTAGTACTGGGTACACTAATGCTGAGTAAAATAAACACTCGAATCAAGAAATCATATGAAATGTTTATTTTGGAAATACAATGCAAAATCGTGGTACAGGAATGAATTTATTAACATTGTAAACATTAAAATACAACATTGAAATTATTTTTGCAATTTTACATTATAATTTTTTTGTGACTTACATTGAAATAAGCAATAAAAACCACAATATTTCTCTTTAAAATATCATTAAATATTGCCCAAAGCCTTTTATCAACCCATAACTTGTTGATACCTTGTGAATCTGATATTGATATCTATGATCGTTCATAAAAAAAATAATTTTATAGCGTTACATTTATACATGCTATAAAACATAGCTAGATTTTTTTCTTTATTACTATAAACTCAGAAAAAATTTCCTAGGGTGGAGAGGGGGTCGGACGGCCGTTCCCCTAGACAAACAGCGCTGCCTAGCTGCCTCGCTACATCTCGCATTTCCAAAAAAATCACATTTCCATTTTACAATATCATCTGGATCCTATCTGCTTTTGGTGCTTTCATACATTTCAATTTCTCGATCTTGAGAGCCCTAATATTCATTTTAATGTACTAAAATTTAAAAAAATAACTTAAAAATTAAAATGCGAAATCAAAAATTTTATTAAATTAATGCAAATGTTGGAAGCACTTGTAAAAAACTGAATTTTTGGTTTTGTTTTAAGAAACTGTTTTTTATACCACAATAAACATCAGCTATGATAAATTAGTAGCTTTAGTAACTGTCAATACATCTCAAGTAATGAAATTTTTTATTGGACATGGGGTTCTTAGTAGACAAAATCCATTTCTTTCATGCCTTACTTTTATGGGTATCAAGGCTTTTGCTTAAAGCATTAATTAATTTGCATACTGTTGTGTAGATGCATAATGTAATAAATATATATTTTTATATCTTTTGTGAAAAGGTACATTTTTTTGCACGTTTCAAGGTCAGAATGAAAATTCTTCACATCTTGTATTTTTTTGTAAAATTGAGATTGAGAAACCAATCGGTTGATTCTAGGTGACTGTCAGAAGATTTTGTTTACGTTTTCAATGATTTGCAAAAAAATTGTATGCTATACAAACAAAGGAATCCTTTTAAGCTTAGCGGGGATTCAAAAGCAGTCTGATGAAGAATCTTTATTTTGTTAAAAATTAAAATATCACTTGTGACTTATGCAAGAGAACGAGATATCGATTTGATGATCATTGCAAGTGATTTTAACTTTTATAATATAATCATTATACACGTTACGCCTCGGGATTCAAAAACCCTAATTCTAATAATTTATTAATATGTTAAACCATTTTCAATCATTGTGAATGATCAATAGGCTGCTTATAGAAATATACAAGAGCAATTTAATTTGAGTAACTTAACTGTAAACCATACTTTACACTTTGTAAACCCAGAAGACGGCCTCATACGCATCGTATTGAGAGTTTATGGAGAAACCTGAAAGTTAAAGTGGTGAAGATCAGTAATCTGCATGGTAGTACAAGAAACTGATATCTAAACGATTGGATGTGGAGGTAGAATTTTGGCATAATTAAACACATTGCAATTTTGGATTTAATAAAATTAACTTAATCTTTTAATATATTTTTCTTTATTTTTTCTATTTAAAATTAGAATTAGTTTTTAAATTTTATAATTTTATAATTTTTTTAATTTTTTTCCTGATCCTACAAATGAAATATGTAAAATAAAAAATTGATAATTAAACCAAAAGAATACCATATAAGAAAAAATATAATTGATTGTTTAGATACAAAAATAAAACATCGAATAGTCTAAAAACCACAAACTTTAGGGTTTGCGATACTTACATAAAAAAAATTTTGGTAAATGAGAATTTTGCTCGCGATAACGATTTTCGGTAATGTATTATTTTATAGGAGGACAGATATTTTCAATAAAAAAAGTATTTAAAATAAGGTTTTATAATATTAACAAATGAATAATACCTAGTACATGAACTATTCAGTTGTAGATTATATATATATCAAAATCCTTTAATACAAGTAATCACATCAATTCATAAACTTTCTTGATATTTAAGTTTCTTGCTTCAAAAATGCTATTATTGAAAACTAAAATAATTTTTTCGACGTCTTTGCTTATTACATCGTAGTATCTAATCCGTTCCGTGCCTGATTTTGCATTTTTTTAAATAAAGATTACCATCGCAAAAAGGACATTTTCTTTCATCTATTTTTATTAGACCACTACGAACAGAAGAGTCAAATGTTTTCTCTTCAGTAATAGTTTCGTTTATGATATCTTTTTTTTCTTCTTTGTAAGCGTTTTCTTCATAAAAAAATATAAAATTGTTGTCCCCTAGCCAGAATTCATAAATTACCAAATTTTTTAACAAAACACAAAAGAAAAAAGAAGCATACTAAATAAATTTGATTAGTTTTAAAAATTAATGAACCTTGTGTTTTTTTTTAATTTTAAACTTCAATAAAAATTGTTGTAGGTACTCAATGTGCGATTCGGAGTTTATTCCATGGTTACTACGCAGATATTTTTTAAAGACAGACCAAAATCCCTCAATATTCTCAGTTTATACTAGAATGTTACTTAGGTCTACAAAATGGATCCCATGATTTACTGTTTGGTGTTCGTATCCATCCAATTGTCTTAGAACAGCTCCAGATGCCCTCCAATTGTCCTTTACTATACTGGTACCATGTAATACAATTTTCAAAATTAATTTTACACATTTTTATTTGTTTCTATTAAAAAAAGTTAATATAAATGTACCATTAGATCCCCTTTCTCTAACCCAGTAGTTCCCATAGTGAGAATTGTGACCTCGACAGGAAACGCATAACAATTTTCTTGGAGTTGCCTGAGCCTTTTTGAAAATAATTTTTCTTTTTTTTACTCTATAGTTTTTTCACTATAATTTTAAATCTAAGTAATGCTTTTACACTAGAACGCCTATGAAATCGAACTGTTTTTCAAATCTTAGGAGTCTATATACCTTAAAAATTTAAACTAATTAATCTCTTTGAGCTTCAACTCTTTTAATGAAATTCCAAAAATTATTGGAGACTTAAATTAAGCCAATTATATTTTCGCTGGAACAGTGTTTTAGATATTAAAATAATCGACACAACATTGCTTAACTCTTTTAACTTCAAAGCTAACCAAATTGCATGTTTTATTAAAAATTTATAATATTCGGGAGTTTTTTGAGCCATAATAATAAATCAGCAAAAGAGAAGTTGTAAGAAAAGAAAATATAGTAATGAGTTTATGTAGTATGGCTTTACTTTTATATTTTCAACGGAGTCGAAAGGCTCCAGTTCATTATTTGCTAAGAAGCTTTGTCCACCGAATCAATGAAGATTAACAAACTAAAGAGGCATTTTGAGTTCAAAAATCCCAACCTTGCAAGCAAAGATGTCGCTTTTTTTTAGAACAAAGCAGACCATGTCAAGAAAATTATGCTGGATTCGATTGATAAATACCTACAGAAAAATGTATCTACTATTATAGCTTTATATTTGGTGGTTCTATGAATCGCCAAAGCAAAAAACGCACATTCCTGTGAAAGAATTGCTGTTGCCAGCAACCAAGGATATTATTCGTGTTAGTCAATGAAGTAAATATATTAGCAAATTGGATACATTATCACTGTCTAATAACACGATCAATAGAATGATATAAGACATGTCTGCTGATATTATTAAGCAGGTCATCAACGAATTAAATATGCATCTCTGGGAATATTCAGTATCCAACTCAATAAATCAACAGATGTGGCAAACTGCTCTCAATTACTAGTTTACGTGGGATATATATACAATGCGAATTTAAAGATGAGTTTCTTTTTGCAAACCAATATAAAAAACAACTATTGCCCAAGATGTATTTGGTACAGTCGATTATTATTCAAAAAACATGATATCTCATGGGAAAATGTTTGTGGTGTTTGTACAGATGGTGCTTAAATAATGTTAGGGTGTTGGTCTGGTTTCCAACGTTTGGTTATCAATGCATCGCCAAAAGTGATCGGATCTTACTGTATGATTCATCGACCAATGCTCGAAACAATATCTTTGCCATACAGATTCAAAAAAATAATGAAGAATGTTTTTAATGCCGTAAATTTTGTAAAATTCAGTGCTTTAAATAACCAACTGTCTTCAAAACATTGCAGTGAGTTGGATGCATCCAATAATGTTATGCTATTTCACACTGATGTGAGGTGGTTGTCCGGAGGTAAAGTTTTAAAACGAGTTTTTGATCTGCGTGATTAAAAAAAATAAATATTAAGCAAAAATTAAAACAGTAATTCGAATTACTTTTGGAAGAAAAACCCAAATTTGCAAAATCGCATATTTGGTTGACATTTTTGCAATTTTAAACGAATCAAATTTGTCGCTTCAAGACAAAATACCACATGTATAAATTTGTCAGAAAAAACTAAAAAATTTTAAATGAAATGTTGACTCTGGCAAAAGAATTTTATTAAAAAAGAATTTCCAGGTTCTCGAATTTATCGGATTTTCTTGAGGAAAATGATATTTAAAAGGAGATAATTAACATAACAATAATTTTTTTAAAAGAATATTTTAGAATTCTTGAAAAAGAAATTTTTAGATATTTTCCAAATTTACCCGATAGGCCATTTACACTTGCTAGGAATCCATTCACAATAAAAGTTGAAGATGTTTTAGAAAATGCGCAAGAAGAGTTTCTTGAACTCATTACTAGCAACGCATCAAAAAGTGATTAATCTTCAATGTCGATTACAAAATTCTTGATAAAGTATCTAAAATTATATTCCGTTCTGTCCAAAATTGTTTTGCGCAGCTTCTTTATTTTCTAAAAATTTACCTTTTCGAAACAGAATTTTCAAGCTTGTTGGTTATAAAATCAAAATACATAAAGAAACTTGTTAAAGAAGATGATCTTTGTTGTGCTTTAGCAAAAACCGTTTCAAGAATTTGCTATTTGACAAAAAAGAAGCAAATGCAGAATTCTCGATGATAGATCCTAGTTTTCGCAGAACTAACAGTTTTGTATCGCGAATAATATTAATAAGATTTTATTTTGTCATGCATTGTTTTATTTAAGTCATTATAAACTTAAACTTAATTTTAAATTTGATAATTTCGATTGCATGTGTGCTCTTAATTGTATTTCATACATTTTACAATTGTTATATTGTAAACGTTTTATGCCTTGCAGACTGCCCAAAAATGAAAAATAAATTTTTGTACATAAATCAGTATATATGCTATATACACATTAATTAAAACCTATATTTAAACTGTTACAGAATTATTCAAGTATAAAAAAAAATTGCTAAAAAATCCTATGGTCTATAAATATAACCAAATAGGGAATATTTAGATTATAAAAAGAGAGTTGTAAACATTAAAAAAGCATTAACCTTTTAGTAAATTTTTAAATTTTATTGCTGAGAAGGCCACAAATCGGCGAAATCTTTCAATTGATCGCGGCATTTGAATGTTTTGGAACCACTGCTTTACCCAATGTACCACGATCCTTCATTAAACCGACCTCTATTGTAATAAGATTTAAAAAATTAACTTTCGTCGATTTCAAAAATCTTTATTAGACCATTTCATCGAAATCTCCAATCATCCCATTATTATTAATTACCGACACGTTAATCATTTCCCTTATTGCTTCACAAAACATACTTACGGTTTTTGATGAAATATTTAGTTTATATTCAATTTCACAAAATTGCACTCTTTTTATGTATTTATACATATGCAAAAAAATTGTTTTCATCTGAAACTTTGAAGATAAAAAAAAACTGCCAAACCTTATGCTTTCCTGTGAATTACACTGAGCTATACATTTTCATACATACCCCATCAATAAAATAGGAACAATTTACATATCTCATTTGGAGATTCGATCTATATTTATCGCACTTGTCCTCATTTTTTATTAGTCCCAACTGAGCAAGAAAAATGTTTTTGACTTGCAGATTAATAAAATTTCAGTTATATAAGGTTCTGAAATTCTTAAACTTGAAATTTCCACTTCAGAGAATACTATCTCGCTTTTTATTATTCTTTTGGAACCTTTTCGACCCATTTTATGGCTTTTTTTTAATTTTTTATCGTAGAGTCGAATTATAATCCACCAACTTTTTTAAAGCAACTCCACCAGCAAGTGTCTCATAAATTAATTTAGTAAATAATGATATCTAAGATTATAAATAACACAAAAC
>CAKKLC010001159.1:9447-25547 GCA_918559645.1 Ceratonova shasta | reverse complement strand
AATTTATTTAAAAATTGATTTATTAATTGATTTAATAATTAATTTATTTAAAAATTGATTTATTAATTGATTTATTTAATGATTTAATAATTAATTTATTTAAAAATTGATTTATTAATTTATTTAATGATTAATTTATTTACAAATTGATTTAATTAATTGATTTAAAAATTGATTTAATTAAAAATTAATTTAATTAAAAATTAATTTATTTAAAAATTGATTTAATTAAAAATTAATTTATTTTAAAATTTATTTATTAATTTATTTAATAATTAATTTAATAAAGAATTTATTTAAAAATTGATTTAAATAATTGATTTAATAATTAATTTATTTAAAAATTGATTTAAATAATTGATTTAATAATTAATTTATTTTAAAATTGATTTATTAATTTATTTATTTTAAAATTGATTTATTAATTTATTTATTTTAAAATTGATTTATTAATTTATTTAATAAATAATTTTTTTAAAAATTGATTTAATTAATTTATTTAATAATTTATTTATTTAAAAATTGATTTATTTAAAATAAATTAGAAAAATTTGTATCATTATTTACATTTTGATTAATTATATTATGATTTAATATAATTCAGTAAAAATAATGTTATAAACTATTAGTTTTAATAAAATATAAAAAAATGTATGAAGATGAAATGTTTTTTGTAACATTTTTTAGTATCATTTTTTAGTAAAATTTTTTAGTATCATTTTTTAGTAAAATTTGTTAGTATCATTTTTTAGTAACATTTTTTAGTATCATTTTTTAGTATCATTTTTAGTAATATTTGAAACATACATTTTTGGAAAATTTATTAAATGATGCAATTTATTTTTTATAAACATACGGAAATTTGATTGCAATGTTTCACACCGGATTTTTTAATTTGTTTGAATAATCAAAATCTTTTCATATGACGTTCAAGTATCAATCAAACTTTCTCTATTGTAATAAAAACTTTAGAATTTATAATTGAAAATTGAACATAAATTGATACTAATATTTTAAAATACTATCTATCTGTTTCCTAAATGTTTAGGACATTGATGGACAAAACACAACATGCAAAAGGGTGAATCCTATCCATCAAAGAGTAATTGAGATGCATATCCTATAGTTCCTTATAATTATATTTTGTCTGTGAGAGTATATATATTAATGTAATAATATATGGATAATATACCTGAAGAATTAAAATAGTTGTTTAGCTTCTGTTTAGTATAATAAGAGCCCACAATGTTATCAAAAAAAGATTGCTGCAATAGTGATTGAGCTAAGTTTTTAGCTTTTACTTGCAGAATAAATAGTTTTAAGTTAATTTTGTTTTAACTTTATATCTTGTTCTAGCTTTTCAAACAAAACTTAAAATTTGAAATTGTTAAAAACCAAACTACGCTTATGTTGTAATGGCCTATAATAAATTAAAGTTGTTTCAACATTTCATCTGTTTGAGGAAGATTTAGCTTTAAAATACTTTTTTTCCAGAATACAACTATTTTAAGTGCCCTATTTTTAATAAAGAGATAGAGAAATTTAAAGATTCTACCCTTTTTTGACATTTCAACAGGAAACATTCATTAATCATATATTCAGTGAATGTTAATTGTTCCTCGTTTTTCAAGAAAAATTTTTTCAGTATATTGATACATATGGTTTATTAGAATGTTAAAAATATTCAGTTCTTTTAGTTTTATATAATAAAGAAATCAAAGTTATATTTGAAGTACTGTTTATGCCACAAAGCACTTTTTACCCAAGGATATCTTTAAATACCATAAAGAAACTCAATAAATAGCTTATGGATAAATATTTTCACGGAACTACAAAATAAATGGAATGATTAAAAATTTTATACTGAAAGTACGGAAGCGCTCTTAAAAATTTAAATAAAAACTCGATTATTTTGTGATAATGGTTGTGCCCGGAAAAATATTGTCGTATATTGTAGTTCTCATATTTTTTGAATTTCTTACTCACTAATTAAATGGAAAAGGTCTTATTAGAACCTCTTTGTCTATTTCATTGACTTAGCAAAAATCTCAAATAAAGCATAAAGATTTTCCTTTTCTTAAAAAAAACGTTTCATTTATTTCTACAATTTTTATTAATTCATCATTGTTGATTCCAATGATCCTCCTGCTTGAACTTAATACATAATCAAAAATAGCTTTTTTGCGAGATAAACCTACTCTGAAACGGTACATTGACAAATTTATAGCTTGTAGTACAAGCTTCGAAGGATGATATTTTTATATATTTATTCAAAATTAGAAAAATTTCTTCATGGCTAATTTTTTTCTTTCAAAATAACTATTCTTTAGAATATTAAAAAAAATTTGAAAAAATATGGGACTCTTTTTTACGATGTTTTTGAAAATTGTTAAGACCTCCTCTTACGGGCAGAAATTCAATCAATAAATTTTTTTTAGAAGATAGAATCTATTTTAAGGAAGAGATTTATGCACTAGCCATTAATGAAACTTCGCCTGGAAAAAATCTTTTAAAGTTTTGGAGACTAAGAACATTCTTCATGCTTTATGTTGTTTAATTAGAAATGGTAGATATAGCACTAAATATGAAGACGAAAAATCAATAACCTATGTAAAAAAAACAAGATATAATGATAGATTTCTCTGGTATGTACACGTCCATGCACATATTCAGAGAATATAAGAGAGGTCTATCAATTAAATATAAAAAAACTTAACTTTAAGACGATATTTAATATAGTTTATAAGTATATTTAAAAAGTTTCTTTGGAGGAGATTGCAGATAAACTCCAAATAAACCTTAAAAGCATTTATTTTTAATGTGATTAATTAAGAAAATCCATCCTTACATATATGCAATCTTAAAATGTGTCAAATAGGAGTATTGAATATGGATGAAACATCTTAGATAGTAGAAATTGATGAAAGTCTGTTCTTTAAATCTATATACAATATGAGTCATCTTTTTATCGGACAATTGTATGTAGGGGTGTAAAACGGGGTACACAAAAATGCTTTTTAGTTTAGATTGAAAATAAAATTACATCTACAAAGAATAATGTTATAAGAGAAAATGTTATACCAGGTACTATTATTGTAAGATGAATGCGGAGCATATTCTAGAGCTTTGGTTAGGTTACAACAATAGGACAGTCAACCACTGCTTTAATTTTGTAAACCCTGAAAATTCTAAAGTCCATAAACAAAGAATGGATAGTTTTTGGTCTGGTTTTAAGAGGTTTTTGAGAGTAAGACACAGTGTCCATCAAAATAAGCATTTTGTTTACTTCATTCAGTATATATGGAATATAGAATCGAAAAACATAAACTTATTAACAAGCTGTTAATGATATTAAAAACAAAGGACATTTTATATTATTTTTCTCTCTTTTTTTATTTCTTCTTTATTTTCAAAATTTTCACAAAACCTCGTAAACGCTGTCCTACCAAAAAATAATTATACTCATATATAAATAACCATCTGAAATTTGTTAATATTTCTCAAAATACATCCTAATAGTATGATCACATTTAGGAAATAAAATAATATTGTGCTATTACACTTGAGATGGCCAAATTGACATTTAGATCATGTCCACTAGAAATTCTTGAATGAAAAATGTAAATTAACTTTACTTGTATTCACACTACCCATGGGGGTTTCATAAGCCAATTTAAAATAATTAATAATTAAAACTTATATTCTAACTTTAATTAAGACAAATTGAATGCTAATTTTCAATCATTCAATAAACGTGTTTTTAGGCTATATTTTACAAAAACAATATTCAAAAAGATTGGATTGTAATAGTTAAAGTGTAGGTCTTCGATGCTGTTTTATAATTAAATGCTTAGTATGACGCAATTCGCATTCAATATGTTGAGTATTAGCGCCAGTTTATGTGGTCTACAAAATTTTCTTCCTGTATTATAAATTCATGTTCAAAATAAAATCAATTGTTTTGTGAGTAGGTTGTCCAACCATCTGAAACAATAGTTGTTCCAATTTCAACATTTTGAAAAATTATTTAAATAAAAGTATATATCTTTCTTTAGTTAACATGGAACATTTGTACATTGTTTGTTTCTTCTTTAACCAAACCAAAATTCCATGGACCTATCTCTTTATCACCGTAAATCCTCATTCTTATTATCAACTCTTCATTGTTTTCAGTTATCTGAACGACCTAATAAATAGCGACCATGGTGATATTTTCTTTTTTCACTGAATAAACTTCCATCAATTTGGATGTCTGTACCATATCCATCTAATTTGTTTTTATCTCTCTAATGTTGCGTCATAAAATTTCTTATATAGTTTGCCCAAGTGACAACTCTATGAAAATCTTTTAAACCAAAATTTTCCATTAATTATTCGTGAGTCTTTTTTTCAAAATATTCAAAAGCATATTTCAATAAAGTCTTTACTGAAAGTTTTTGTGAAACTTTAAATATTTTGTTTGTCCCAAAAATGTATTAGTAAAGACATAATGTTCATTTTTCCATTTTATGTAACGGAAAAAAAAACTAAAATCTATATCCTTACTTTTTTATAAGTATTTTAGTTTCTTTGTTACAACGTGTATAAATGGGGTTATAAATTGGAACCAAAAATTTTAATTAAAGGAAAGGTAGCAAAGAATTTGAATTTGATAAGATATTCTATGAAATTCTTGTGGTTTCATATTCCTACATTTAAAAAAATATATATAAAAAATACATTTTTAAATTGTGGCTGTGAACCCCCATTAGTGGTGTGAAAACCCATTAGTACCTGTAAATGATATATTTAAGGGCAAAAATTATCAATTTTATATAGTTTTTGTGGTTTCAGGATTTCCTTTATCCAATTTTGTACCATTTAAATTCAGTTTATGTTTTTTTTTACAAATAATCACCCGTTTCGGCAATTTTATTCGATTAATTATCTACAAAATATGAGAACTTGCTAAAAATCTATAAAAAAACAATTTTGACTAGAAAAAATGTATTTATAAAGGTAAAGATTGCTTTAAAGTCTTCTAAATTTGCCAAATTTAATCTATCTTATAAAATAGTTAAAAATACAAAGACATCCTTATAAGGAGAATATTAGAAGATTTTATGGTTTGTATTAACAAAATTTTATTTATAGGAAAAATTAAAGAATTTGAGTCTGTGAGCTCTTTGCGAAAAATAGTAACAATTTTAACTAAAGCAATTTGTATCAACTTATCAACTTAATTTTAGTAATGCATATGTAAATATAAATATTTTAAAATGATGATGGATACAAGTGATACTACTTAATTGTTATTCTTCATTGTGGAATCAATAATAAATGTATTATTGAAGAACTAGCTTTGAGTTTACTTGATACAAGAAAATAAAAATACGAGTAAGTGATTTTACTAAATTTGTCTGAGGCTTTTGATATATAAATCCTTTTATTTCAATATTTTGCAGTATAACTACAATTCGGACTCAAAAGATGGTTAAAAAGCGAGGTTTTTCATTGTTTTACAACCCAAAAGTCTGAATATGATGATGTATTTTTACATTATATTGTCACTATAAAGTCTTTTTAAAAGAAACAATAGATATTACTTATGTAATTAATGTAGTTTTATAATTAATAATATGATAAAATCATAAGGTTTTATACTCTACAAATTTTTAAAAAATTATAAGGAAATTATTGGTATATTGAGTAATATACCATAATAAGATGTTTAAATTGTTAATATTTATTTGGATTAGTTTAGAGTTAAAAAGAGAAAATAAAAATTTTCTTAAGATGAAACCAATATATTGACTGATTTCCTTATCTTCAAACAAAAAAATTAGAATATTAATTTTGCATATTTGCTCATATACTCAAAAGCCAAAACTAAATATTAAATTAAATAAACAATATATTGATTAAACTTGGAGTTATCTAGAATTATTTAAAATTCAGCTTTTTATCTTTTATTAATGTTTGGGAAGAACGATTTTAATCAGGGTTATTGTTGAAAATCATATTACTATTGAATGAAAACAAAATAAAAGAATTCAAGGAGACATTGAAAATTTAATAATGAATTTGAAACTATGATTCAAGATTTAAAAATCATTAAATCATCGTTAGATGTTTCCTAAATGAAGTTCTAGAAATATTTTTGCATAATTATTGGATTTAATATTTAAAAATCATTTACTCATCGTTAGATGTTTTCTAAATTGAGTTCTAGAAATGTATTTGCATAATTGTATGATTCAAGATTTAAAAATCATTTACTCATCGTTAGATGTTTTCTAAATGAAGTTCTAGAAATGTTTTTGCATAATTGTATGTTTCAAGATTTAAAAATTATTTACTCAACGTTAGATGTTTTCTAAATGTAGTTCTAGAAATGTATTTGCATAATTATTGGATTTAAGATTCAAAAATCATTAAATTATCGTTAGATGTTTCCTAAATGAAGTTCTAGAAATATTTTTGCATAATTATTTGATTTAAGATTTAAAAATCATTTACTCAACGTTAGGTTTTTTCTAAATGGAGTTTCGGAAGATGTATTTGCATAATTATTATATTTAAGATTTAAAAATAATTTACTCATTGTTAGATGTTTTCTAAATGGAGTTTCGGAAGATGTGTTTGCATCATTATATGATTTAAGATTTAAAAATCACGTACTCAACGTTAGATATTTTCTAAATGGAGTTCTAGAAATGTATTTGCATAATTATTGGATTTAAGATTTAAAAATCATTTACTTATCTTTAGATGTTTTCTAAATAGAGTTCTAGAAATTTTTTTGCATAATTGTATTATTTAGGATTTAAAAATCATTTACTCTTTGCTAGATGTCTTTCAAATGTAGTTCTGGAAAATGTATTTGCATAATTATATGATGTAAGATTTAAAAATCATTTACTCAACGTTAGATGTTTTCTAAATGGAGTTCTAGAAATGTTTTTGCATAATTGTATGATTTAAGATTTAAAAATCACTTACTCAACGTTAGATATTATCTAAATGGAGTTCTACAAATGTATCTGCATAATTATATGATTCAAGATTTAAAAATCATTTACTCATCGTTTTTTGTTTTTTAAATGGAGTACTAGAAATGTATTTGCATAATTGTATGATGTAAGATTTAAAAATCATTTAATCATCGTTAGATGTTTCCTAAATGGAGTTCTAAAAATGTATTAGTATAATTGTATAATTCAAGATTTAAAAATAATTTACTCATCGGTAGACGTTTTCTAAATGTAGTTCCTGAAATTGTATTTCATAATTATATGATTCAAGATTAAAAAAACATTTAATCATAGGTAGATGTTTTTTAATGTAGTTCCAAAAATTATATTTCATAATTGTAGTTTAGAATTATGTAAATGCAGTGCAATAACATTATAAGCAATAGTTCTTAGATCCCTAAAAACTAAGGAAAACTGAATTACAAAGATGTTTACTTGCATTCAGAAAATCCAGGGGATGTTTGAATCATCATTGGTGTGGAAACAGACGATTACAACATGGATTATGAAAAAATACTTAATCAGAAACCTTTTTTTACTGCTGAAAGATTCTTCATTAAAGCTGTATATGGATTTTAAAAATATGGAAAATCACAAACAATTCTATGTCTTGCAAATCTATCATATATAGGTACTTAAAACAAAACAAAACTTAAATAAATAATTATTTTTGGTAATAGATAATTTGTAACATTTATTTTTTATTCTATAATGTTTTATAATATTATGATTAATATAATAAAAAATGCAATTTTTGTATTATTCTAGTTTTTTTTTTAAAAATTATTGAAATTTGTGGTATTTATTGAAAAGATTTTCTTAAAACTGATCTAGATAACCAAGTCAAAATCTTTTAAAATAAAGTACAAGATCAAAACATGTTTTCTCCGTATTAATAAAATCTAAAGAGTTTATAATTTGAAATGAGTATAGATTCTATAATTTTAATTATCCTTATACGCATTGTGTAATATTTATGAGATTTTCTATTTTAAGGGTTTTATAAATAGAATTTTTCGTAAGAAAACAATTATTAAGTTGCAAACATTCGTCAATATTCTATAGAATATTTAAATATTTGGAGTCATTTTTAATATTTGTCATAATTATTTAAAAAACCATATCACACTAATTTTGAAAGCAAAAATTAACCATTTTATGAGTAAATTGTTTATGATTATTGTTATAGGAATAAGAATTTATAATTCTTGCTCCTAATGAATAGTGTAAAACCATCAAAATTATTCTCAAATTTCCAAAATATGAGTATACAATTCTATATTTAAGATTATGTAATAACGACTTTAGTTAACATTTAATTGATAGTTTATTTGTTAATTTTTAACCATTTAAGATACAAAATTATAAAAATTCATGAATCAGATTAGTTTGAAAATGATGAAATAAGGACAAACTTAAGCTATTGAATGGTAATAGGATTTAAAAAGAAATTCTAATTATTTAGTGCAATATAAACCTAAATTATAATTATATACTCAGAATAAAATATTTTAAAATTCTTAATTTAATTGATATTTTGAGCATGGTAATTATACACATTTTACCTCTAAATTAATCAACTTTACTTGGATTGTAAAAATTATCTTCAAATATATTTTTAAATTACTAAGTTTAATTTTTATTGTTATTTATATTAAATGGAACTGAAATTAATTATACAAAAATAATCATAACACTAAAAGTGTAGTAATTTATTTACAAGGTCATGGAGTTAGATTATATAGAATTAAAGATGGAGAATAAAAATGACTAAATATTTAAATTTAGTATTACTTTAATATTTATTCCCACATATAATTGATTATATTTAAATTTTTAAACTAGCAAATGTAATAGATTCTCTAACAGAACCAGATTTTTCAATGAACCTTAAAATTCAATTTTGTATAAAGAATCGATTTGATCTTTATAAAACTTGCATATGTATAATCTTTATAAAAAAATCGTAATTCAAAATAACAACAAATATTATTTACTTGGATTATCAAGTCCTTGATACTAATATTGTTAATAATTAATATCCAAAACTCGATCAAATAAATTTAGAAAAATTTTTATATTAGTACAAATTTTATAAAATAAAATAAGATTCAAATGATCCATTTTTTTTATAAAAAAGAGAAAAAAGAGTTTCACTTTAAAAGATGAGTATAGGTCATATATAAATCAAATTAATTAATAATCGTTTGATAGTAATATTTTTCAATTAATATGACATTATAAGATATATTTCTCCAGGGTTTAGCAGCTTATTGTTTCCTTGACAATTATGATGTAACCAAAAAACTAGTAGACAAAATATTAGCGGTAGGATCCAATAAGCTACGCCTTTTTATAAAAACCAAGATATATTTATAAACTTTTTTTAAGAAAAATGAAAAATGAAAATCTGAAAGTTGAAATAATTTTCAATAGTTAAATTTTGCTTGTGTTTTACAATATTAAATTGAGGTTGCTTACTATAAACTTAAAACAGGTTTTTAGATCAATTTTTGCTTATAAAAATACATTAAATACGTGCTTTAAAATTATTTTAAATGGTGCGAATATCTGTATATCAGAATTCTATGTGCCTCTTTAATAAAGCAACTAAATAAAAAAGTATCAATTTATTGCATAAAAATAGTTATTAGTTTCATTATAAAGAATTATAACAAAAATAATAATTTTAGTCCATTCTTTATTCAAAAACTTATTGGTTAGAGAAATTATTTCAAAAGGTGGACCTAATCGGGTTTCCCTCTATGTAAACCTAATTGATTTTTCCCCCGAGATAAAAATAAAAAAAAAAACTAAATTTTAATTAAAATAAGTAACATATTCCAATCTTTTTAAAAATGGTTGAATCTCCACATCCACTCCTCAAGATAAAGTTTAATTTTATCACCTTTTACACCATTTTTTACTATAATTAAGCTTTTTATTTTATTCCAATAGCTTTCGATATCTAGGGTGTGAACATTTGTTGGTGGATCAACAAAATGTAACGAATGGTTAACGGTGTGGTACTCAAAACCAATTTCATTTAATCAAGTATATGCTCTTCACTGGTCTGAGTAAATTATTGTTCCTTCACGGAATTTTTTTCTCACAATGGGTATTAAAGTTGATCCTGATCTATCTGTAACGACTTAACATAAACTTTAGTGGGAGTAAAAGACGTATCAGCTAAGCTAAAAACCCAAATTTTATGTTCAATAGCGCAACCTCTATGATTTTTAGGCTTATGTTTAATCATACTCTCATCAATCTGAACTATAATGCCATTACCGCCAAGTAAAAGTGGATTTCTTGCATTATATTTGGCACATTTTTCTCTTAGGTCGTAAAAAAAATCTATAAGTGCCTCATTATCAATATCAGTTTCAACTATTATACCTATATTTTCAAGATTTAAACTACATTTGAATAGGAATTATAAGCCTATTCGTAAATCGAATTTATAATTTTCAAAAATTAAATATATTCTAATATTTTTGTATTTTTTATAACTAGAACAGATTTAATTAATACACATCAAAGCTGTTCTGTCTTTGTTACGTGGATACGTAACAGAATTCATCAAAACATTACAACAAGTGTATGGTGTAGACGTAGCAAAAATACCTTTTGCTCTCAGGAAATCAAAGCAACCTTTAATGTCACCAATAATAATTGGCTCTAAAACTTCAATGTAAAATCGCGACATTTTTAAGATTAAAAAAACCGATAAGATCCCAAAAGTTTATTATTTCAAAATTTGCAAATACTCTCTATGTAAAAAAGAGAATTATTATTCAAAATTTTATTCTTTATAGAACTGAAACCAATATAATGATAATTTTTAATTGGTTTAGAGAAGAAAAGAAAACCTAATCCATTTATACACTTTTAGATTACGTTGATTTATAACTAAAATTTACAATTTTTTTGTATGATTCGATCTGTTCGATTAATCAATAATACGTTAAAGGTAATAAAAACAAACCAAATTAAAATTAGTTCAATATATGGGTTTTTATAAAAACGTAGAAGTATTAATGTAGCAAAAATAAACTCTATGTTAAAACTCATTTTAAATCCTACAAAAGTCTTCTTTAAATATTAACTTTCGACGCTATAGAGAATAAAATTAAAATAATATGCTAATTGGCAAATAAAAGTCAGATACTAATTTTATGCTTCTAAATAATCTATTTCATTTTGTGCTGTATAAAAAGATTTTAGAAGTCAACAAATTTGATAAATCAAATTCTAATAAAATGAAAGATCTAAAAGATAATTAAAGGCAATAATAAAAAATTCGTCCATACTGTTGATATTATTAATCTATTTAATCTTACCAGAAAATTTTAATATTTTTCAATGATCCTACTTCTTTAAGATACTTGATTGCATTCAATATATTATAATTTTCTTTAAATACTTTTTTTTTGAAGAATAATAATGCACTTCATGATAAAATTATAAAAAATTTTGATTAAATTTTGCCAAAAAGTTTGGATTATTTGTTATAATCAGTTGATGGCTATTTAATTTAAAATCTTGTGTAGTATTTGAATTAAATTAAAATAAGTAACCTTATTATTTCCAATATTTAATTAATACCATTTAAACATTTTAAAAGATCATAAACTTATACTTTTAATAAATGACATATGAATCAATCAGTTTTTAAACTTTGATCATAAAAAGTTTTAAATTATTCTCTCAGTTTCACCTTAGCATAACAAAAGTGCTTTTTAAAATGACATATTTATTTATGAGAAAATTATTTATGTAAATGAGATGAATAGATATAAATATAATTTCTAATTAGGAAAAATTATTATGAAATTTACAGAAATAAAAGTTAAAAATTTTATTTTCATTTAGACGCTAAAATTAAGAAACAAAATTTCAGGTCAGAAACATGTTTAAAAAAAATCATACAAGAACTTTTGTATAGTGTAATTTTAATATGAGTTTTTTGAAATATAATTTGATTTTTAATGATAAAAGTCAAATATATACCATAAAATTATGTTTTAATAACTATTAAGAGCATTTATACCTAATAGGTTGAAAACTTAAACTAATATCACTATTTTTATCGGAAATGAATTATTAAAGCAGACTAATATATGGATTTTGGTTCTTATCAATAAGAAATCCAAATTTTGTATTGAATTATAGGTAAAAGGAATTAGGATTTAAATTTTTATAAAGTTTATTGGTTAATCAATCTGAATATTATTTAAATGTATTTAGTGTACCATTTTTTAGATTTATGTTTCTTAATTATTAAATGTTTTTATTTCAAATTGAAACAAGGAAACACTTTAATTTAAATATATCTAGCTATTAAAATACATTACAATTTATTGTGTTAAGCTTATTATGAAACTATTTATTTTCATAAATTAAATTCAACTTTATATATTGGCTAATTCTAAAGGAAATTTTTTAGTAATTTAGAAAACTAAACATAAAACCCGTTGAAAATATGTATATAAAATTATTATTCTTATAGCTTGCAAATTTATTGTAAAGTTTTTTTAACCTAATTATGGCCTACACTATAAAATATATATTTAATAATTGAATAAAAGATTTTTTCATTGTTTCTTTTTATCTATTGTAAGTTTTAAAATAATACTTTCTTATTAAATATTGAAATAATTCTCTCTTCTATTCCGTAAATTAATATTCTTTAGTTGTAATCTAATGTAGCAGAAAAAGTCATACTTTTAATATTTGTTGCTATTTTTTTGAACAATTTTATTAATATTCGTAAAATCAAAATGTTGCTAAATAATATCGTTAATTATTTTTATGTATATTAAGATAATATAAAGAGGATATTAATCTCAGAATAAGACTAAATGAGAGTTTATTAAATTCAGAAAGAATCAAAAAATTGTTAGACAATTATAACCCTCAGTTTGATTACATTTTTTTTTGCTTAGAAAATTAGTAAAAACTTGTGTTTTACAAAGTTAATTATGCTTCAAGTGATGGTTGAACCAATGACCTTTACGTAACTAGTACGATGTTTAAATAGACTGAGCTATGAAACCAAATTTATTTTAGTAAAAATTATTTAAATATCAAATGGTATTTCAAGCTACTTTTAATAAATTAATTAATTGTAATAATTAAAGATTTTATGGTTATTAAATGGCAAGGAATCTTTTTTTTATAATAAAATATCAACAGGATTTAATAAATATTTTGAATATATGCAAACCATAAAAGATTATCGTATAATAATTTTTATTTAATTGAATCAATATAATAAAAAATTGTATATAATGGTTTCTTAGCAGAAATTGAGTAATAAATTTGACAAATTTGTATTTTGAAAATCCACAGATATAGTAAAAGTGTATAGAGTAAAGTAACTTTAAAAACATAAAATTAAGAAAATAAATTTAAAGTAATCTTAAAACTTTATTGACCGCTAGCCTATTTAAGGGTTTTCTATTGACTGATAATTATCGACCGCTAGCATAATAATAGGATTTCCATTGACTAATACTTATCGACCGCTAGCCTATTAATAAGCTTTCCATTGATTGACACTTATCAACCGCTAGATTATTAATAGATTTTCAATTGATTGATATTTATCGACCGCTAGATTATTAAAGGTTTTTCATAGACTGATACTTATCAACCGCTAGCTTATTAATAGGTTTTCACTTGACTGATACTTATCGACCGCTAGAATATTAATAGGTTGTTCATTGACTGATACTTATCGACCGCTAGCCTGTTAATAGGATTTTCATTGATTAACGCTTATCAACCGCTAGCCTATTAAAAGGTTTTCAATCGACTAATACTTATCGACCGCTAGCTTATTAATAGGTTTTCAATTGACTGATACTTATCGACCGCTAGCTTATTAATAGGTTTTCCATTGACTGATACTTATCAACCGCTAGCTTATTAATAGGTATTCACTTGACTGATACTTATAAACCGATAGCCTATTAATAGGACTTCCATTGATTGACGCTAACCGACCGCTAGCCTAATAATAAGCTTTCCATTGATTGACGCATATCGACCTCTAATCTATTAATTGGTTTTCCATTGACTGATACTTATCAACCGCTAGCCTATTAATAGGTTTTCACTTAACTGATACTTATCGACCGCTAGAATATTAATAGGTTTCCCATTGACTGATACTTATCGACCGCTAGCCTGTTAATAGGTTTTCTATTGAATGATATTTATAAACCGCAAGCCTATTAATAAGCTTTCCATAGATTGACGCTTATCAACCGCTAGCTTATTAATAGGTTTTCCTTGATTGATGTTTATCAACCGCTAGCCTTTTAATAGGTTTTGCATTGACTGATACTTATCGACCGCTAGCCTATGAATAGGTTTTCCATTGACTTATAATTATCAACCGCTAGCTTATTAATAGGCTTTCCATTGACTGATACTTATCAACCACTAGCCTACAAATAGGTTTTGCATTGATTGATACTTATCAACCACAAGCCTATTAATAGGATTTTCATTGATTTAGCTTATCAACCTCTAGCCTATTAAAAGGTTTTCAATCGACTGATACTTATCGACCGCTAGCTTATTAATAGGGTTTCAATTTACTGATACTTATCAACCGCTAGCTTATTAATAGGTTTTCTATTGATTAATACTTATCAACAGCTAGCCTATCAATAGGCTCTACATTGCTTGGCGCTTATCAACCGCAAGCCTAATAATAAACTTTCCGTTGATTGACGCTCATTGACCTTTTACCTATTAATTGGCTTTCCATTGATTGATACTTATCGACAGCTAACCTAATAATAAGCTTTCCATAGATTGACGCTTATCAATCGCTAGCCTATTAATAGGCTTTCCATTGATTGACGCTTATCAACCGCTAGCTTATTAATAGGTTTTCCTTGATTGATGTTTATCAACCGCTAGCCTTTTAATAGGTTTTGAATTGACTGATACTTATCGACCGCTAGCCTATGAATAGGTTTTCCATTGACTGATACTTATCAGCCGCTAGCTGATTAATAGGCTTTCCGTTGATTGACGCTTATCGACATCTAACCTATTAATAGGCTTTGCATTGATTGATACTTATCAACCACAAGCCTATTAATAAGATTTTCATTGATTTAGCTTATCAACCGCTAGCCTATTAAAAGGTTTTCAATCGACTGATACTTATCGACCGCTAGCTTATTAATAGGTTTTCCATTGGCTGATACTTATCAACCGCTAGCCTATTAATAGGTTTTCACTTGACTGATACTTATAAATCGCTAGCCTATTAATAAGCTTTCTATTGATTGATGCTTATCAACCGCTAGCTTATTAATAGGACTTCCAATGATTGACGCTAACCGACCGCTAGCCTAATAATAAGCTTTCCATTGATTGACGCATATCGACCTCTAATCTATTAATTGGCTTTCCATTGATTGATACTTATCGACAGCTAACCTATTAATAGGTTTTCCATTGACTGATACTTATCAACCGCTAGCTTATTAATAGGCTTTTCATTGATTGATGCTTATCAACCTCTAAAATATTAATAGGTCCTCCATTGACTGATACTTATCAACCACTAGCATATTAATAGGTTTTGCATTGGTTGATACTTATCCACCACTAGCCTATAAATAGGCTTTTCATCAGCTGACTCTTATAGACCGCTAGCCTAATAATAAGCTTTCTATTGATTGACGCTTATCAACCTCTAGCCTAATAATAAGCTTTTCATTGATTGACGCTTATCAACCGCTAGCTTAATTATAGGTTTTCTATTGATTGATGTTTATAAACCGCTAGCCTATTAATAGGTTTTGCATTGACTGATACTTATCGACCGCTAGCCTATGAATAGGATTTTCATTGATTAACGCTTATCAACCGCTAGCCTATTAAAAGGTTTTTCATAGACTGATACTTATCAACCACTAGCCTACAAATAGGTTTTCACTTGACTGATACTTATCGACCGCTAGAATATTAATAGGTTTTCCATTGACTGATACTTATCGACCGCTAGCCTGTTAATAGGATTTTCATTGATAACCGCTTATCAACCGCTAGCCTATA
>CAKKLC010001158.1:0-10027 GCA_918559645.1 Ceratonova shasta | reverse complement strand
GGCTATAACTCCTCAAAGACTTGACAGAATTTAAAAATTTGAAAAGGTTATGTTTTATCTTAGAATGTACATCATATTATTGAAATAAAAAATGGGGATAGGAAACTACACTAGCGCCTCAATTTTGAGTACTTTATGAGGTTTTTAGATGTTATTTGTTTTTATTTAGATTTTTACTTTTGGTAAATTTTTTTATAAAAAAAATGTGGGAAAGTGAAGAAGTACCGTATCTTTTATTATTTTCTAAGTTTTTTTTATTCTTATTTTACTCATATTTTTTTGCAAATAAAAGGTGCCATAACTGTCATCAATCAATTTATCATTTTAAAATTATTGTCTCAATTTTTTTTATTTTACATACAAAGTAAGGATAAAACTTTAATAACATTTCATTTTCATAGTTTTATAGTAAATTATATGTACAACAGTATATTTCGATTATATAATTAATTTATTTAATCATTATTAGTACTGTTAGATAAAATTATCAATCCTCATAATTTTTCTATGTATAATCTATTATTACACAGAACTATTTTTAACAAATATGGTACGAACCTATCTTGTTCTTAATAAATTTAAAGTAAAATTAAGTTTATATATAATTTAGAGGTGATGTTGAAAAATAAACTGATTAAAAAAAGGTTGGTAACATTTTTCTTGAATAAATAAATAAAAAAAATTATTGAAATAAAGCTCATTGAATTAAAATATTTGGATCTTAATTCTAAAATGCCCCTAAAAAAGATCTTAATTCCAAAATGCCCTCAAAAAATCTTAATTCTATAATGCCCCACAAATTATTAAAAGAATTTTGAAAAATTTAAATATAAAATATTAAAAATCTAAATATTTCATAGTTATAGAAATTTAATAAAAAAGACCAATAAGTTGAATTACTTTTTGAAAATCCTTTAGACAGTCATTCTCCGACCACATAAACACAACTGAGGTAGTCATCTAATAAATTTCCTTCTATTCCTATCATTTTTTTGCCCTCAAATTTTGCTTATTACAGTAAGATTCTCTATATTGTGTGTGAACACCGTTAACGGGGTTAACAAAATTATGGGTATGATTAACAGTAAAATGGTTAAAATCTAAACTTCTAAGATTGTTGAATGAAGCCTACTGATCTGTATGTATTATAGATACGGGTAATACATAAGTTTTAATGATATTAAGCAGTATTTCAGCTCTTCTATCAGGAACTCTAACCATTACTCCTCTAGCAGGGACAAAGCTCGTATCTACCACTCCGAAAACCCATATTTCATTATCTGTGCGTCGTCCAACATGATATTTTTGTTTGTATCGAAAAAGTGATTCATCAACATTCACGATTATATTTGGGCCGCCTATTCTAAGAAGAAATCTTGAAAAATACATTCTGCATAGAGTGCCCAATTCGTTATAAAATCTTTGGATTATTTTGATTTTACAATCAACTTCCGCTAAAATAGCGCAACATTGTATTTCTTGTGTAAATTTCCACAATATCTTCAGACAATCTTTTAATGATATTCTATATTTTTCTAGAAAGCTTGAATTCCTTATGCTTAAAGTCGTATTATGCTTGATACATTCCTTGTTAACACATTTAAATACATACTTATCTTCTATTTGTGTTTTATAGGTTTTTTTCATGTTAGAATTACAGTAATTGCATGTAATAGTTCTTTTTAATAGTCCAATATTTGTCAAAAACTATATTTGCACCTCTACTGGTGCATGAAAATTTGGTTCTAGGATTTCCGTGTAATATTTCATAAGTCAGTTATCGGGATTAATTTTTATATATTTTTAAATTAAATAAAAATTTAATTTAATATTCTTCATATAAATAAATCTGGATATTTTTAAATAAATTTAAATTAGTAAAACTTTCATTTAAAAAATTGATTGTATTTTTATTTAAAATAATAAATTTAAACTGTTCTTAACAAATTTAAACTATTCTTAATAAATTTAAACTATTTTTAATAAAATTAAACTATTTTTATTTAAAATAATAAATTTAAACTGTTCTTAATAAATTTAAACTATTTTTAATAAAATAATGTACTTAAATAAAAAATCTACATTTTTCTACAATACATTTAAAAGTAACAGGATATCTATTAACTATTTACGAGATTACACGAATAATATTCGGATTTTCCTATCATGAACCTCAAAGATAAAGTTGTAAGAATCTTAGTATTAGGAAGTGGTAATAATAATTTTATCTATTAATTTTAGAAAATGTTGGTAAGACCGCTATTATTTTTTCTTTAATCACAGAAGAATTTAATGAAGAAGTATTCAATTATTTTCATACCTTAGGTCATTCCTAAAGCTGATGAAATCACTATTCCTTCTGACATTACTCCAGAGCATGTTCCTACCCAGATTATTGATTTTTCATGTATTTTAATTTAATTTAAAAAAGTTAGGGAACAAGATGCTTTGGATGCCACTGAGGAAATCGAACGTGTACCATTATTTTTTTATTTATAAGGCTGATGCGATCTGTTTAGTTTTTAGTTTAGATAATCCCGAATCTTTAGAGGATGTACATATACTTTATTTTTAGATTGAGGGAATGTGGCTTCCTTTGATAGAAAAAACTCGTGAAGACGCTAATATTGCTTCTATTCCTATAATTTTAGTCGGAAATAAGGTTAATACTTTTTTATGTTATAGATTGATCTTTTTGAAGAAATTCCAGAACATATAGAAAATATTTGCATAGAGCTTATGAAGGACCACCCTATGATTGATGCTATTCTAAATGTAATTTTTTTCTAAATATTCTGTGCTCTGCAAAAACTATGGAACAATTGTCTGAAATTTTTTATCTTGCTCAAAAGGCAGTTTTACATCCAACCTTACCTTTAATTGATACCATTAATAAAAAGTTGAGTGATAAATGTATCAAAGCACTTTCAAGGATTTTCAAAGTAAGCTAGGGATTAAATTTTAGATTTGTGATGTTGACAGAGATAGTATATTATCTGATGAAGAAGTATCAGATTTCCAGGTAAATTATCTTTTAATGTTAGAAACTTTGTTTTAAAAATCCTTTGCACAGACAAGGCTTAAATGAGATAAGGGGTGTAATTGCTCATTATTATCCTGATGGAGTAAATGACAAGGGAATTAATCTGGAAGGTTTATATTTTTATGAAATTTAGGGTTTTTATGTCTTCAACATTTGTTTATTTTAAGGTCAAAACAAGAAACTACTTGGACTGTTTTGCGAAAGTTTGGTTACGACAATAATCTTGACTTCTCCCAAGACTATATACTTCCAGAGTAAATTAATATTTAAATTTATAAGGACAGACATTTCTTCTGATAGCGTTGTGGAGTTATCTAATCAAGCTATTCACTTTTTAACTGATTTTTTTTTGGCATATGATAAAGACAACGATGGATATTTGAATAATGATGAGTTTGCCCAATTATTTTCTATTTGCCCAGAGCTACCATTTTCTGAAGAGGAAATATTTTTTGTAGACAAGAACGAAAACCAATGGCTTAGTTTGGGCGGATTTTTGTCACTTTTTGTGTAAATTAAAATTTAATCGATAGCCAAGGGGCATTTTACAATCACCAATGGTTGCTGGGTTTAATGTCGATTTTAGGTTTTGAACTTGGACAAAAAGCTTCACAGATGTCGGCAATACATGGTATTATTGTTAATAAATATAGTATTTTCTAAAAACATTTTGTGGAATTCAAAGACAATGAATCGTCGTTCTACATATATTTGCAAGGTGATTGGTTTGCCTAATAATGCAAAAGTATTTTATCAGTAAAATTTAGGAACTGCTGAATAGCTTATTAAAAAATAATAATGTAAACTATCAAAAACTTTTTAGGAAACTAATCAGGTTGATGATTCTGATTTGGAAATAATAAAGCATTTTAAAATATTGGATAGAGATATATTTGTTATTTTCCAACAAGTTGATTGGTCACAAACTGCCTATGATATATCAAACGATTTTTATGACGTATTGTGGGTTCTACATGATTTGTCAGTCCAAAATTCATTTTTTAAACTTGAAGAATTGCTAAGAGTACAATTTATAAAATTTAAGAACTCAAACTCCAAATCTTATAAGTTTATTACCGGGACAAACTATGTTAAAAAAGTTTACTCTCAAGTAATTTATTTTTAATATTAGAACGGTTTAGCAATTGCTAAAAAATATTGTACAAATCATTTATTACGAGAATATGAAGTATTTTTAATTTTAAAATTTAGATTTTGAACGACAATACGTTATTAGGAATACTAAGAGATATGCCATCAATGGTTCTTTACAAGTAAATAATAATAATATTTAAGGAAAATATTGAAAGACGAAACCTTTTTAACTCAATACAAAATTCCAATAATGGTAACAATAGCCACTACTTGTGTAATACTAGTAGGGATTTTTTCAATCGGATTGAAAAAGTCATCTACGAATAAACTAATATTTTAATGTGTGTATTTCAATATATTATAATATAAAGAAATATTAAAATTATATTTTTTTGACAAAATATAATTTATTGGAAGGAAAAATAATAATATTAAAAGAAAATTTTAAATTATTTCCTATACAAAAGATCTTATTAAAAGTTTAAAACTATACATTTGTTAAAATTTCCTTAAAAAATAGATGTTTTATGTTTTAAATACTCCTATGGTAAAATTATACGATTTCAGAGATTTTTTTTCATATGAAAATTATTTTGGACATTTTGATCTATAAAAACTTGGCAATAAATATTTAAATGAATAATAAAATTATCAACCAGCTATATAATTTAGCTGTATATATTCTTAAGGAGTAATTGAACGATAAATTCTGAAAAATTGTTGTCCACAATAAAAGTATGAAATTTAAAACAATATTTAATTAATGGTTTTAATTTATTAAATTAAATATGGTTTAAACATATTATTATGAATAAAAATAATCTTAATTTTCATTTTGGTATTGATTAACGGCAGAAAGTATATATTTAATATTTAGATTTATTCAGAAGAATAAATAAAATATTTCAAAAGTATTAATTCTTTATATATAAACAAATATAATACCGTCCAACTCCTTGTTAACCAGAATCTTTTTTAAACAAATAAATAATCATCTAAACATTGATTGTAAGGTTATAACTAGCTAAAATTTACTTGATTTTAAAATCCGAAAGAAAAAAATTCTGAAAATTTTGTTAGTTCGCTTGATGCTAATAAAAATAAAATCTTGGCCATTTAAGAAGCTATATAAAAATAAACGGTACATGAGAATTCAAGGCCCGATAAAAAATTCAAAAAACATTAAAAAATGTGGAAAAGTTGCAAAAAAAATAATAGAAAGCGAGATAGTATTCTTTGATAAGGAAATCACAAGTTTAAGAATTGCAGAGGTTTATATAAGGGATATTTTCATTAATCACGAAGTCCAAACATTTTTCTTGCTCGGTTAGGACTGATAAAAAATGAGGTCAAGTGCGATAAATGTGGATCAAATTGCCGAATGAGATATGTAAAGAGATTCTCTCTCGATGTATGCAAATGTATAGCTCAATATAATTTCACGAAATGTAAGGTTTGCTAGCTTTTTTGAATCGTCAAATTTACCGATCGGACAAAACAAAAATTATGTTTATGTATAAATACATAAAAAGAAGTGCAATTTTGTGAAATTGCGTATGAATTAAATATTTCATCAAAGACCATAAGGATATTTTGCGAAATAATATCGTAGATAATTATCGAGGTGGTAATTAATAATAGTGGGATGATTAGAGGGTTGGATGAAAATGGTTTACTAAAGATTGTTAAAATCAACGAAAGTTACTTTTTTAAATCAAAGTACAATAAATGTTGTTTTACTGAAGGGTCGTGGTACGTTGGGATAGAGAAAGGGGACTTAAAGCTTACATTTCTATTACCAGTCTTAAATAGAAACAAACGAACAAAATTGTACAGGTTATTTTGAACAATGTATTACCTAGTACTAGTATAGTAACCAATGAGTGGAGGATATATGGTGCTGCTTTAAGACGATTAGATGAATATGAACACCAAAAAGTAAATCATTCGGTCAATTTTTTAGACCCAAATAATATTCTAATACATAATTAGCATACTGAAGGATTTTGGTCTGTTAATAATAATTTTCTGCGTAGTAAACATGGTTTATATTGCTATATACACTTTGAGTACCTAAAAATTTTTTATGGGAGTTAAAAATTGGAATAAACAGAAGTTCACTGAATTTTTAAAATTAATAAAATTTACTAAGTATGCTTCTTTTTTCTTTTAATTTTTATCGGGGCTGAAATTTTCATGTACCAAAAAAACTAATTTAAATTTTATTTTTTAGATCGTCTTTGTTAAATTTGATTTTTATAATAAAAATTAATAATTTTAATATTGAAAAATATTCATCTTTCTTGTTTATAGATAATTTTTTTTATTATTTTGTTGTATAGTTTCTAATTAACTCATTTTTTTAATTACAAAATTATTTGATTATATTAGTTTTCTATACAATCTTAGATAAGATACTAAATATTTTTAAATGACTTATAATTTTATAAATAAATAAACTAAATTTAATAAGTATCCAGACCAATTATAAATTTATTAAATAATTAAAATATCTGAATTATCTGCTTTTTGTATGTAGATTTTCTTTGAAAAGAATCTTGATATTAATAAACCCAAGCAGAACAATTTACAACAGCAGTTCCGCACCCTTAGTTCCTCTCTTCTAATTTAAGTTTTTATAAATGTCTATTGTAATTGTAGAATAACTATCTTTTTTGTGATTTAATTTAAAAAAATTTAGATAAATAACCATAAAAATGTTCCTAACTTGGATTACATTTTTAAAAGTTATTCTTTGGATTTTTAAAACAACAAACTACTTAATAGCTTGACTTTTAAAGAAATTTATAATTTAATGTAATAAATTTTCTTTTTTTTTGAATTTTAATTTTTGTATTTGGAAGAAACATCTTTTTAATTCATATTTATAATAGCATAAACCAAGTATTATACTGTATTACAAATTATCAAAAAAATATTATTTTGTATATAAAATAAATCAAATTCTACCAAAAATAATATTTAATACAAATAAACCAAAATTTATTAATCTAATGAATTCCATTGAATGATTTTGATTAATTACTAAAAATAGAATTTTTTATAGATTGTAACTTATGGTTAATATCTGTAGTTTAGTTATAGTAATACTTTAATAAGAATGAAAAAAACATGATAAACTTGATGAAAGAACATCTTTATTAGAGAGAAATATTTCCAATAATAAACTGAGAAAATAAACTAATAATAATGTTTCTAAGAGAAAAAGGACTTTTAGTTAATTTGTATAAATGTCCTAGTTGTCTGGTCAATACACATAAAGGAAAAACTTATCTAAATAAGGAATGTGTAAGTTTCCAGTGTGTTGATCCAAATTGTTGTTGCTGCAAAAAATATTACTCAATTAGAGTGAACAGTTTTTTAAACAATTTAAAAGGATTAAGTAAAAATACTAGCCAAAAAAAATAAAGTTTAATTAAAATTTAACATTTATTCAAGGTTCTTTTCTTTGTTTTTTAAAAAAAACCCACAAAACTCATTCAAAAAATTCTTGTCTCAAATTAGTTAGAATTTCTTTCCTTTTTTTAATTTTTTACTTAATAGAGTTATTAATTGAGACAACATGCAGGGTATGTATTCCGTAAGATGGGTTTAAACAAGTAAAACTACGACACATAGTACCACGATTGAAACCTAATACATTTAGAGTAGAGTAACTTCTATGATCATTAATAAAACTAGTGGATCTATTGACAACATTAGCAGTAATGATTGGCAAGATTGTGGTTGCTAGTTTGTCGGGTATTACCTTTGCCAAAACACGAATAACATGAGGATCACATTCGACAATTACTAAAGCATCAGTTTTTTTAGTTGGTGAATGCTTCAGATGGCTTTCTTATTTATAATTTAAGATTTTTTCATCAATATTAATTATTCTCCCGAGACCGCTCAATATGTCATTTTGAAAATTGACTTCACCGATCAATTCAATCATTTTATTTTTGATTTTTCTTATAGTAGGACGACTAATATTAAGAAACACAGTGGTTTTCAATATTTCATGTGTTTTGTTCAAGCTTATTATAAATCAATCGTCAAATCAGAAAAAAAAGGTATTCTGTCTTATCGAAACTCTAGACCTATATTTTAAAAACTGCTTGTTGTTTCACCTCCAAACAATACTGTCCTTTCCTTGTGTATATCGCTTTAATTTGATAAATGAGTTTCAGGATATACATGTCATTTTTCTGCATATGTAGTTGTTGTTCATCATATATGATATTAATTCAATTTTCGTAAATCAAATTATCATTCTTTCGAATTCAACTGTTTTCACGGGCGTTTATTTTTGGGAAGAAAAAATATATTTTGAATGATCCAAATAAGTAAGTGTTTCGAAAATTGTGTTAATAAAGTTTTATAATGGTTTGGTACATCATACGGTAGGTATTTCTAAGAAAATCCTATAAGATTAGGTGGTGGAAATGTCGTTAGCAAAATTGATGAAAATTAATTCAGCAGTAATTCCATTAATTCTTGATACATATAAATTTAAAAACAATTTTGTAAGAAATAATTGTGAAGTTCTTGATATAATTAAAACTTATTGAATTATTGAGTTATTTATTTTTTTATTATAATTTTTATCAAGAGTCAAAAAAATATGATCCCAAAAATTAATTAATAAATTATACAAAAACTTGTTGATTTACAAAATTTTTTTTTCCTTGCTCGATATTTTAATATAAAATTGACATAACTAATAAAAGAGATAACTGAAAAATATTACTTAATAAGCTTCAAACATTCCCGGTTTAAATTTAAAAAAATTGGTTCTTTTTAGTTCGATTGAAATAATATTGTCAAGATAAGGTTTTATCAGTCTGATTTCGTTACTACCAAATTTTCCTTGTTTAGATCAAAATTAACAGTATTCAAAGTGCAATATTTTATAAAACCTAGAACATTAATTAAATAATCTTACTTACAATTATGCCAAATAATTTCAATTATATACTTGAATTTATTAGTTTGAAAATATACCTCATTTAATATATACGAAACTAAAATTAGACAGCCATAATAATATTATAAAAGTTTTAAAGTGCTAATTATTAAGAAAAATAACCATCAAGATTTTGGAAAATAAGAAATTCCTAAATTTAAAAATACTATGTAATAAAATAGAAGGCTCTATCATAACGAGAGATTTGTTGGATAGGGTACAACTATTCTAATTTGCTTTTTTAATATCTTAAATTAGTTAAAAATTTGAAAGTCCTACTACTTTGATGGTGTAAATACCAATAGATAGAGCCGTTCTTGACAGCAATAAAATTAATTTTTTATAAACAAGTAATTATTTTTATAAAGTATGTATCCTTGCATTTTTGAATACATAATTGAAGGAAATTGATTATTATACATTTTATTATCTGAATTTATTAATACTAAAAATCAATCAATATTTTGTTAATAGGGACTACTTGAAGTTTACCAAAGATTTTATTAAACGTAAACTAGTATGTACCTTAGCTAAAACTTATATTCAGTTTGTCTAATACAGTATTATTTTTAAATAAAATCCGTAGGTTTTAAATACAAAATAAATCAACAAAATTAATTTCCTATGTTTTAAATAAAAATCATACAAGAACAACAACAACATTATTAATCCAGATAAAAACTTCGTTTTTATAGATATCAAGAATTTTTCAGGAAATTAATTTTTTGAAAGTCAAGTTTTCGACTCTATTAATAAATACCTTGAATAATTTTTACCAGCATAAAAATCATACTTTTCCAATTATTACTTGTTATAAAAATATTATGGATGTTTATTTTGGTGACCCGATAAAACCGCGCCGACAAAATCGCGAAGTATGTTTTCCGACAAAATCGCGTTAACAAAATCGCCCCGACAAA
>CAKKLC010001148.1:0-12865 GCA_918559645.1 Ceratonova shasta | reverse complement strand
ACTTGCTGCAACTGGTTGAATAACAACGCCAGGCATACCCATCGCCATAACTAGACGATTTTTCATACTTCATAGCTGCATTGCAACTACCACAACAAAGAATTGATTTTTTAAAAAACCCGTGCTCAAACATGAATGAATACACTTCTTCATCATTCATACGTAGGTACTAAGCTATCCTCTGTTTGATTAATATTCATACAAGAGGTATAAAAAATTTAATTTAAATATTTTCTTGTAAATACGTTTTTTCACAGATCCAAAATTTTACATTTTATTTTTTTATGATGAAAAACGCTTAACATCAGAAAAAGAGATATCATTAGCGAAACTATTACTGAAGAGAAATCATTTGATTTTTTGTATTCGTAGTAGTCTAATAAAAATAGATGATAGACAATATCCTTTTTGTGAATGTAAGCTTAATTTTGAAAAATGCAAAATTAATCATGGTTTGAACTTGAGACTACGATGTATTAAGCGAATATATTCGAAAAACTGTTTCAGTATTCAATAATAGCATTTTTGATGTAGAAAATTTCAATATCGATACAGTTTATGACTTAAGATGTTTTATTTTGATAAAAAATTATTGCAAGAAACAGTAAAAGAAGCCTATATTGACGCGAAAACGCTTGATTATTACTTCAGAGAATTTAGAGAAATTATTTTAGCTAGTTTTGAAAGTGCTAACGTTCAATTGAATCATAATGATGATGAATTTTAGGTAAATTAAAATCACATCTATGGTTTCAAAAATAATATAAAGGCCGAGTACTCAAAGAGCAAAAGTATTGAGTTATAGGTATAATAAGGAGAACAATGTCTAAAATTAAATTGATGATTAGTAGAAGACGAATGAAAGAAGTTTGCTACTCTTTCATTACCAAAAATTATAAAATCGGGTCAACAATTTATCCTGAGAAATGAAAAGGATATATTGGTTTATAAACCAAAAGGAATTGTGTTTTGATAACTGTGAATCATAAAAAAGAATTCGTAAATAGTAAGGAAAGATTGATTCACATAAGCAAGATTGGAAGATTGTGGAGAAGTCTAAAACCCAATCTCAATAAAAATTAACGAAGCGAAAAGGTATAATTTTGTTAATAAATTTCAACAGCAAATTATCCATTCAAAATATAATAAGAATGTTTCCTTTAATATGTTTGGGGCTTTTCGGTTTCTTTACGGGGAAAAAGCGAAAAGGATTCATTGGGGAAAAACCCCGGAAAGCTCCAAATCTACAATTTGATGATGTGAATACTTGTTTTAAAAATTTAAATATAAATATCATCTAAAATTGATAAGTTTGTCTGCTAGGTATGATTCATTAGTTAATTCAATTAGATCTCATTTTTAATATTTTTTTCTCCGAAATACATACATTAACAAAGTAAAAATATAATTAAACTATAATATAAACCAAATACACATATTACCTTTTCAAATTTCTATGACTATTGAATATGTTTTATAATCAAATTATTAAGCATATAAATAAACAATTTTATATAATAGATTTAATAAAAAAAAATATTTACAAAATTAAGTTTTTTTTGAGAATAAAGTTTTCGTATAAAATAATTGAGCGTCATAAAATTTAGAATAAGTAGAGTTGATCAAATTTTAAAAAATGCAACCAAATTTAAGAGTGTTCTATTTACCTATAATCTGTAAGATTTTTATTATCTCTAAAATTTAATTAAATAAAATCCTTTCTCAATTTCTAATGGATAATATACTAAATGATTCTAATGTTAAATTTTTTTGAGCTACTGAAAATATTATTAGACATTATTAAAGATTTAAGTCAAAAATATGATATTTTATTCAATTAATTCTAAAGAAATTTATTTAATAAATATGATATTTGGTTTATAATAAAATGCATTAACATTTTTCAAAATTAAGTCTCTTTGTACAAATACAAAATAGTACCATAAAAAATTTATTAAAATAATTTTCAATTATTAATTTCTTTTATAAATTTAAAAAATTAGGTTTTTTTAACTTGATATAAAATCCGATGGATGTAATAATAGTTTTTTCTAATTAATAAAAATGATTATAATAGCTGATTTATTTACAAATCGATGTTGCAAATTAAATATTTTGTTAATAAAAATATCTTTAAATATAATTATTAATTTCTTTTATAAATTTAAAAAATTAGGTTTTTTTAACTTGATATAAATTCCAACGGATGTAATAATAGTTTTTTCTAATTAATAAAAATGATTATAATAGCTGATTTATTTACAAATCGATGTTGCAAATTAATTATTTTTTTTATTAAAAATATCTTTAAATATAATTTTCAAAATTTCATAAAAAAAAATTTGTTTATCATGGTTAAAATCTTGTCATAATGAAATGTGAAAATTCGTCAACTTATATAAAGATTTTTTTAAATAATAAATTTTCTTAGGAGTTGTTTTGAACATTTTTTTAAATTTCTATAAATTTTTCAAATTTTTTCTAATTTTAATACATTAGAATATTATATTAAACTACAGTGACTTGGATTTCTATAAAGTAAGAAATCATTTATTGCCAAAGGCAAACTTGAGGGTTTTATAAATCTTATAATTAATGGGAATAATTTTTATACAATATAAATATTGATAATATTTGGAAATTTTAAACCTTGAAAATTTTATATTTTTGAATCCTTAAAACTCATAAAATTACTCTGAAACTAAAAAAATTTAATAAAATATACAACAATTTTAATTTTTGATGTTTAGAAGATTACAAGGATTATTTAAACATAGTTTCATTCGTATATATTCAAGATATTGAAAAAGAGTCATCTTAAAATATTATTTAAAAGTTAAATATTTAACATAAAGTTTAAAGAAATTGTTTTCTAGTGTAAAATGCTAAAAAAAAAATATTATTTCTTATAAAATGCTAATAAATATATGTAATATCAATAGATCAGATTATTTAAGAAATAGTTGAACTTTTTCAAAGATTTTTAAGCTAGCTATTTTGATTATAATTAAAAGGCAAAAATTTATAATTATTCAACTATGGTTAAAATTAAAGAGAAAAAACTGGATTATAGAACAAATAACTTCAACAAATATTGAGTGTTCTAAATTATACGAATAATTTTAGTAAAAATAAGAATATTACAGAAATCTTTTTTATTTATTACTATTTTTAAACTAGGAAAGAAATATTATATTGAAAATAAACATTTATCTTTATTCAAAATTTCCTACTTATAGGGTTTCCTATACTTAAATCCCACTAATTAATTTAATTTAATCTTATCTTTTAATTAAGTATCGATATTCTTATCGGTTTTCCCAAACTTAAATCCCATTTAATATTTAAACCTTTTTATGCTTAAAGTTGTAAACAAAAACATTAGAAACCTAATAATACAAGCTAATAATGAAGGGCATAATATTTCTAAAATGGGGAAAATGTTGAATTGTGATCGGAAAAAAATTAAAAAAATTTTAAACAGACACATCGAAATTGACACGATTGAGAAATGTAAAAGAGGCGGTTTTGGACCTGGTCAGAAACTAACAAAAATACAAGAAGAAAAGATTTTACAATGGGTGGATGATGATTGTAAAATACTTTTATTAAGATATATTCAGATATTTTTATTAAATGGGCGTAAAAGTTTCGAAATCAACAGTTGATAGAATACTTTGCTCTTTCTATAATACATTCAAGAGGATTGCTGCAATACCAAAACGTAGAAATACCCCCAAAAATATTGATATAAAATTTAATTGTAGCAACCAGTTTGGTTAATATATTACAGAAAAGAATGGAATGAATATTATTTTTTTTGGATGAAGTAGGGTTTAATTTATGTATTAGAGTAAAAAGGTAGGTTATTGCGTTTTACTGGAGTAGTGCAGGTAGTGCCTGGTTTACGATCAAAAAATATTTCTATTTGAGCCGCAATGAACGAATTTGGAAGTATTTTATACAAAAACCAGGACTTTGGCTTCAATACTACTATTTTTTTTAATTGCTAAGAGAATTATTTACATCATTACAAGATAAAAATTTAAGAAACTGCATAATCATAATGGATAATGTTGCTTTTCAAAAAATTGCTGGTGTTAAAAATATGATTATTAAAAATGGATACAGACTTCAGATGTTACCATATTATTTAACTTTTTTGGACCCTATTTAAAACGTATTTTCTAATTGGAAGAATGTGTTAAACGAGGACATTGTCAACGATTAGATAAATTATTTTTAAAAATTTATAATTCATTTAATATGATAAGTAGTGAACATTGTTGAGGATATTAAACAACATCATTAAATACGTTAATAGGTCTTAACATAAAGAAGTTATAAATTATTAAATTATACTTTTGTTTTATATTATATTTTTTTTACATATTTAAATTTGAGTTATGTACAAGTTTGGGAAAGTGGGATTTAAGTATGTGAAGCCCTATATTGTTAAATTAGATACAATAAATTGTTTTTTATTGTATTTACTCTTTCAATATTCATATACAATAAGCAATTTATGGTTAAAGATGGTATTTGTATATAAAATGTAAAAAAATGAACCTTTTTGAATTTTTCAACACAAAACAAGAAAAAAACTAAGTTTTTGTTAGTAAAATATTTGGTTGAATCAATGCATTTAACAAGTATTAAAATATAAGAATTTAGAGCTTACTTTTTCAGAATAAATCAATTTAATATTTAAAAATTATAAATTTGTAAACTCAATTAATTTTTTTTAAATTTTATATTGCTACAAAAATTAAATTATATATAAACTTTTTTGCCAATTAAAATCAGTTTTTCATTTTAAACACATATTTGTATGATCCTAATAATCCATACATTTTAAGATATGAATAATAGAACAGTTATAAAAATAAAATCCTACACCATGATTAGGTTTTGAATATGCTTATTAATGGTTTATAATACCTATAATAATTAGTTTTATTACAATAATATTTAATACTTTTATTCTTTTATTTTGTAACAATAGCATTCAATAAACTTGTGTTATTATTTTTTATAATATCAAAAAAAAATTTGATTAGTAACTAATAGTTTTTTTCATATTTTCTGTTGAAATAAAAATAATTTACGATCAAGATAAAAATCTGTTTTCATATCTTTCACAGGTTTTGTTTGTTAATTGTGAAAATTTGTAAGTAATTAATTATATTATAATAGAAAAATCCCAACAGATTTTCTATCGATATACTTATCTTAGAAATATCTTGAAACTCCATATAAACTATATATTTCCACATAAATTACAGAAGTTTTTAAAATTCCATATTAATTGAACTTCATATAAATTTTATATAATGACAAATAGTTTAAGCTTGTATTTACTTACATTCAGCTAACTGGAAACTAGTTAATTTTTAAAATTAAAAAAATAGAGATTATAAACTAAAGAAATAATAGTTTATTTCATAAGGCAACATATTCACATTTATTAGTTTTTAATACCATAACATTATCGTTTCAAAGATGTGTAAAACTTCTGTCCTGGTACCAATTTTTAATTTAAAAAAAGGTGTATGACCAAAATGGCCTCAGAAAATGATTATTATAAAATTTGACATAGGGAGCAGAAAGAAACTTTATTTTTTATAGTTTATATTATTTTTTATAGTTAATATTCAATATATCCACAACACGCAACATCTTATATACTACCCCAAATGAAAATTACTCTAAAAATAAAAACTTTATTTTTAAAGTTAATATTCAATATATCCACAACATGAAACATCTTATATACTACCCAAATGAAAATTACTCTCCAAATAATACAATAATACAACACTACTACTAAGTTCGGAAAATTGTTACATTACAACGCATCTAACCCCAAAGCATTACATATCAACCAAAGAAACATTACACTCAAAATATAAGTTAATCCAAATTATTCTGTACATCATCTTTAATCGGAATCCTCTTGCATATTAAATGACTTGATGCATATAATAGAGTCATAGCTGTTTGTTCGTCCATCCGACCGCATACGAATATTTCAGCGCCAGGATTTTCCGGATATTTCAGCGACAAAATTTAAAAAAACTTTAATAAAAAAATAAAAGAATACTTAGATAAAAATTATAATATAAATTTTAATTAAATTTCCAATTAAAAATCAGGTTCATGCTTTTAAAAATCACGGCAATTTCTAAATATCTTTTATTTTCAAAGTGATAAGTTATTTTTCCTCCTTATAAAAATTTGTTCTTAATTCCGGATAGTTACCATTCATATACTGGGAAAACTTAAGCCTTAAAATCTCTACTTCCTCTTGCAAACAAACAATGAAACTTCCGATATTGGGATTTGGCAGCTGCATGTGTAAGTTTATCCCTCTATGCCAAGCTTCAATTCTATTTGTTGTTCGAGGAAACCTATTTAAGCATCTTGAATAGGCAGACCAGAAATTGATATCAAAACGAGAAGCTTCTCCAATTTCACCTAAATAAGTATCTCTAAAATTGAATAAAAATTCTTCAAAAAAACTTTCCAGGCTGTTAGAAGAAATATATCTTAAAATGTATGCATACGATTCATGAACACGAATTGGATTGATATATGGTAAATTTATGAACATTTTAAAAGTTTCATTTATGAGTGGATTTTCTTTATATTCTGACGTTAATCCCAACATTTGTATTTTTCTATATAGAGACTGAGCTTAATGAAATGTGCAGCCAAAAACTGAACAGTTATCTTTAAAGACAGACAATGCATTTTTTAGAGCAACTTCAAAATCTATAATGACAATTTTGGGATTGAATAAAGCATTATCTATCAAATAATACATAATTTTCTTATAATTCTTCTCACTTTTATCGGACATTAATACAAATACTAGTGAATAGAATTTTCCAAAAATATATCCTTGTATAGTTAATAGTTGGTAGAAAGATTGCGGTGAAGTTTTAAATGTGCCATCAATCAAAAACAGTGATTTTTTCAATATATTTCTTAAATTCATCACTATAGAAGATGATATACCGATCTTCAGACTGAACTCCTAAATCAAACTGCAAGAATTGATCATCATTTAATGATTTTTGAAGAATCATCGGTATATCATGTATTCCATTTGTCAAATAGCCATTTCTTTTATTCTTTTGCTCATTTGAAAAATGAAGTATATTTTCTTTAGAAGGAAAATGAGCTAATACAGCACTGGGTAACCTGATTGTTGCGTTAGTTAAAGATTGGCGAAAAGGCTCATTTGTGCTTTTTAATGTATCTTTTAGTTTCTTGTATTCAATTATGGCCAATCTTTTAGCTTCTGGTTAACTACATGTATGATTTACACTTTTAGATATTTTTAAATCGACGTTTAATGATAGGCTTCCTTTGCATTTTGCTTCTTTGCATCTCCACCTTGTTATATTATCTTTTTCACTTTGTCTTTTCTATAAATATAGTTATCTAAAACCAACAGCTCTTTTCCTCTTTGAGATGGAATAAAATTCATAATAGGTGAAATTTAAAATAACAATAAAATCTTTCGCTAAAATATCCGATGATTCCTAGCGCTGAAAATCGGATATTTCAGCGCGCGCTGAAATATACTTATGCTCTTTAATCGGAATCCTCCTGCATATTAAATGACTTGATGCATCTAATAGAGTCATAGCTGTTTGTTCGTCCATCCGACACTTTTTCCAATACCTGAACAGTCTATCATTACATTACCTAGCACCGGTACGCGGGACTCGTACAGCATCCCCTCTGGCAACGAATCCCTTTATCAGCGATCAAAATCGCTACTCAAAAGTGGTTCTAGGAAAAGAAATTATGTTTTTATGGATATGTATAATTGAATATTAACTTTAAAAATAAAGTTTTTATTTTGAGAGTAATTTTCATTTGGGTAGTATATAAGATGTTGCATGTTGTGGATAAATTGAATATTAACTTTAAAAATAAAGTTTTTATTTTGAGAGTAATTTTCTTTTGGGTAGTATATAAGATGTTGAATGTTGTTGATACATTTAATATTAACTTTAAAAATAAAGTTTTTATTTGGAGAGTCATTTTCATTTGGGTAGTATATAAGATGTTGCATGTTGTGGATAAATTGAATATTATCTTTGAAAATAAAGTTTTTATTTGGTGAGTCATTTTCATTTAGGTAGTATATAAGGTGTTGAATGTTGTGGATACATTGAATATTAACTTTAAAAATAAAGTTTTTATTTGGAGAGTAATTTTCATTTGGGTAGTATATAAGATGTTGCATGTTGTGGATATATTGAATATTAACTGTAAAAAATAATAATAACTATAAAAAATAAAGTATATTTTATAACTCTGCTTCACATTTTATAATAAACATTTTTGGGGACCATTTTTACCTGTATTCTTTTATACGATGTTGCATGTTGTGGATACATTGAATATTAACTTTAAAAATAAAGTTTTCATTATAAATATTATTAATATTAACTATGTGAAATAAAGTTTCTTTCATAACTCTGCTTCACATTTCATAATAAACATTTTCAGGACCGTTTTGACCTTTATTCTTTTATACGATGTTGTATGTTGTAAATTCATTGAATATTAACTATAAAAAATAAAGTTTCTTTCAGACGCCTGCTTCACATTTTGTAATAAAAACTTTATGCAACCATTTTATTCGGCGACCATTTGCCCTACATTGTAAAAAAAATTAAATTAAAGTAAAATTTTTTTCATTTAGAAAACAAAATAATTAATATTATTTTCATTTTTGATCATTTTAAATATTCATAAATTTTCACCATTAATCTGATGGCTTCCTAAGATTTAATGAAAGTAAAGTTCATAATTTTTTTTTTAAAACTAAAATTATTTTTTAAGGAAATTGAAGACACACTCAATCTTATAATGTGAAATTTACCTCTAAAATGATTAAAAATAAGTTTAAATTATTTGTAGTTTTTTCAAAAAACTTGAAAGAAAATACTTTTTGTCTGCTAAAATACACTTTCGCAACCATGGCTGATATTAAAAAGTAATAATTAAAAAAAAAATACTTAAAAATTTTCGCAATAAAAATAAAAAAAATAATTGTATTGTTATTAATGTAAATTTATCATATTTACAGCCATTATGAATTTTGATAATCTATTTTCCTTATATTTCCTTTCAAATAAATATTTTGCTATATATGGTGGGGTCATTTCAAGTTTTTTTTTGCTTATCTTTATTTTGTCTTTAAAAGCTCCCCAATAGCTTCCATTTTATTTGTATGCAAGCCTTCTTGGTTAAAAATTTCTCTTTCACGCTTGTAGCCTTTGATATTCAAATTGGAATATCCTCTCCGTCTATCCGTAACAATAAAAGAATTATCTTTTACATTTTCTTTTATTATTTTTGTTAATGTGTTTTGGTCTCCAACCTCCGTAAGACACACGAATACATTGTTATTTTCATCCACCCCTCCAACAATCCAAATATTCAGATTTACTAGGATACGTCCAAGCTCATATTTTCTTTTAGCAATTCTTAATTCGTCAATTTGTACAACTATTTCCGCTCCACCTATTTTTTCTTTGAATAAATTATTGCTTTCTATATAAACTTCTCTTATATAATTTTTCCAATCAACAATAGTATTATCATTTTCAATCGTCTTTTCAGCTCTTCTGGCTTCATGTATATATTATTTAATTCAAAATATATCAAAGAATATATTTGTAAAAGAAAAAAATGGAAATTTTTAAAAAAAGTTCCATTTCTTATTGAAGTTCGTTTTTTACATTTTGTGCATCTAAAAATGTAGCCATCTATATTTGAAATATATTTTTGTAGATTCATAATTTGGATCAATTAGAGCATAAACGAGATTTCGGTAACAAAAGTAAGCTTTGTATAAAAGTAATTACTATAATTTGTGTTTTTAATTCAAACAAATCAAAGATCAAGAAATTATCAATATTATCAATAGTAAAATTATCAATATCAGCCATTATTGCGCAAGCGTATTTGGACCATAAAGTGTATTTTAACCCCTTTAATCTTTTGCCATTTTGATACAATTTAAAGCGTTACTTGGTAAATTTTAAAAATTGAATGCATGATTAATTATAATAATGAATTATTTGGTTTAGTTTAGTAATGTTAAAATTTGTCACTAATTAATCAATTAAAAATTATCCATTTATTTTGGTGGGCACGGTTATTTATAGAGGTACTTTAAAAAATTAAAATTGTTCATAAGCGAGACCAAAAACTTTGATTGTGCGCTAATAAACAAATTTTTCAAAATGGAGAGATTTGCTAAAGGTGTATCGGTCGATGAATTAAAGAACTTACAAAAAGATCCAAAAAATATTAGAAATATTTGTATGCTAGCTCATGTTGATCATGGTATGAATTATTAAACAATTTTGATAGGGAAAACATCTCTGGTGGATAATCTATTAATGAGTAATGGTCTTGTTTCTTCTGATAGTCTTGGAGAGGTAATATTTAATTATACGTATTATAAAACAATAATAGTACTTTGCTGTATAATTCCATTAAATTTTATATCAATACCTCTGATAAACCCTTTATATTTAATGTTATTATTTTAAAAATTGTAATTAAAATGACTTTCAAAGAAACTTGGAATAAAAAGTTTAAAAATGTCTAATATTTGTTAATAACATATATAGATTCATGTAAAAGTTAATATGTATTTCTGTTATTAAAATTTAAAAAAGATTTTCGTTTTAACTTTTTTTTAATTGCTTCTTTATTGTTAGAGCTATTAGGAATAGATTGATTTTTCAATTTAAAACAATTCTTTAGGGAAATTTAGTTTAAAGATGGAACATGTAAATTTTCAAATTAATTTCTAACACTTTTTAAATAATAAGTCATGAATATCGTGTTTTTTATAGTCAATTACATTTCTGTTGTTAAAAATATGGTTAAATTTTACAAATTTGGATCTTATTAGATCAATTTTTTTATGTAGATTGATTACCTATTCCTGTATATATTTCAAAATAAAATAATTTTTTAGTCCTCTTAGATATTTTTTTAAATATTGTCGTTATAAACAATAATATTTTGTCTTTGGTAGAATTAGTTTGCAATATATTATTTATCTAAGAAACTGTCTTTTTTAATTCTTTTGTTACATTTAAAGTTGTATTTTTATAATTTATACTCTAGTGTCATTAATAAAACAATATATTGAAATTCAACTTTTTGAAACTGTCCATATTTTTAAATTAGATTATTTACAGTTTCTTTTATTTATTATAATCTAATATTTCTATAAATTAAAATACTTGTTTACCAATTTTCTATTAATATGAGATAAAAAGAAAAAATTGGCAATTTTTATTAGTAGGTTTATTCAATAAGTTTTTTTTACTTCATCATAAATCTTTTCTATAATTTATACAATATTTTAAACTACAATAAAATTGTATTTAACGTTTAAATATATTCTTCCAAAATTAAAAAAGCTGTACAAATGTATAAAATTTTTAAATATATTAATTTGGCTCATATTTATCAATTATATTTTAATTTATCTAAAACATAAACAAATTATGTTTGGTGCCAATGAACATGGTTTAACATTTCTGAGTTAATCATGATGTTTATTTAAACAATTTAACATTTATTAATTTGAATAAAATTTCTTTTTGTAATATTGAAACTTGATTTAGTTATTATAAATCTTCATAATAAAGTAGACTTCATAATTTTATTAAAAATTAAAACCATATTTAAAAAAAGATTAAATATACTGAAAGTTAGTGGTATCTCTATTTCGTTTAAAAAATATTAGATTTGACCATGTTACTAAGATTTTTAACCTAGATATTATATAAATCTATCAACTATTAAGGTTTAATTTGTTCAAAATAGCTTGTTGAATTTCATATCTATTTAATATGATTTCATTAGATTTATATCTAAAATGCTTAAAATTTGGTTAATAACTTTTTATATATATATAAATATTTTTTTGTTTGAATAATGTAATAACTAGTATTTAAAACATAATAACCATAAAATAATACTATTTTTATCAAGTTTCAAATATCTTCATATTATATAAATTATTTTAAGGTTTCTTATTTTGAAACTTTGGAAAGTAGTATAATTATAAGCAATTGTTTAAAACTAAAACAACAAAAATTATATATTTAGTTAAAGCTTGCAATTTGCTTTTAGATTTTTAACTTTAATACATTTTGAAGCATTACACGACTAATTTATTTAATTATATCTTTGTATTTAATATAAATTTTATTGATTAAAAAGAATTTTATGTTCTATTTATGTAATAATTGAAAATTTCTTATTGCTATGTTTTTTTCTTGTTATTTTAATTATTGTGATGCAAAAAATGAATTTTTCTTAATTAAATCTCAAAATTAAAGTTTTTAACCAATTTTTTTTTCTTATCATTTATGTTTGGTAATAATCCTGACTAAAAATATATTTTTTGTTTGACAAAAATAATTAAATATTCAAGTGATTTAGTTTTATTTTTCGTTTGACAAAAATAATTAAATATTCAAGTGATTTAGTTTTATTTTTTGTTTGACAAAAATAATTAAATATTCAAGTGATTTAGTTTTATTTTTTGTATGACAAAAATAATTAAATATTCAAGTGATTTAGTTTTATTTTTTTAATTTATCTTGAAGGAGAAATTTTATATTTCCAGCCATCATTTTTTTTAATTACTATAGTAAAAATAAGATTATTAGGTAAATCTTTTGGTAAATTTGAATTTTATATATAGAGAATTATTTATCATGTAAATAAATAGTAAGATAGATATCACGCGTTGAAATTATTTTTGAAATGAAGAAAATATTGGACTTTAAGTAATTCCCCCCCC
>CAKKLC010001145.1:0-12027 GCA_918559645.1 Ceratonova shasta | reverse complement strand
AGTCTTCAAGTAAGTTACCTTCTGCACCCATCATTTTCTTTATTCTTAGTTTTTGTTTATTCCAATATGATTCTACATACTGGGTGTGCGCTTTTTTTTCGGGGTTAACAAAATTAATTGAATGATTCACGGTGAGGTGAACAAAATCATGCTTAGCAAGGTTGTTGTAGGATCGCCACTGATCACTATGAATTGTAGATCCTGGATGATAGTGAGCCCTGATTATTGCAAGCAGCGTTCTTTTAGTTCTATCAGCAACAACTACCATAAACCCTCTCGCAGGACTGAAGCTGCTATCGACAATTCAGAGAAACCATATTTCATGTTTGGTGTGTCTTCCTACGTGATACTTGGCTTTATGCCTGAATAGAGATTTATCAACATTGATAACCACCCCTGGACCACCAAATGTTATCGGGTTTAAGTCAAAATAACTCTTGCATAAAATTCTTAGTTCTGTATAAAATTTCTGGGTAGTTTTAATGTTACAATCTACTTCTGCAACAACATTATTACAGTTTATCTCCTGAGAAAATTTCCACATAAACTTACTTAATGCAGTCTTTTAGGGTGATGTTAAATTTACTTAAAAAGCTGTCGCTCCTTATACTTCTTGTTGTTTTAAAATATGAACAGTACATATTTTCACATTTAAACGTATACCTATCTCTTATTTTTGAACACTTAACCTTTTTCATCCCTTTCATGCAAGAAAGACAATTTATTACCCGCTTGAGCACTTGTTTATTAGTAAGCCACTCGATTTGTTCTTCTATAGACGAATGTATCGCCGGCTCAATGAATTCTGTGTAAAATAACATTAGGGTTTAAAAAATTTAATTTAATTATTTATATAAATGATGTACGATATTCATATTTAATAGAAAAATATGTTAAGAGGAATATTAGAGTAAATAAAAAATATTACTGAATTTACTATTCTTAAATACTATACATAACTTTTAATATTTATATGGAAAAACATAAACTTTTATCATAAATAACATCAAATAGACATTTATTCAATAGAGAATTTATAATTTAATATAATTTTGGATAAATAATAATAGATTATTTTATTTCTGATTTTTTGAATCAAATGATTTTTTAAGATTCGCAGATATAGAAATAAGTTAGAATTGTGTGAAAATGTATGAGTTTTTATAATTTTTATAAGAGATAGTGTTTAATGTACATAACCGGTTATTCGAATTAAGTTATTATATATAAAGAAAATTTTTTACAATACTCCCATTAATTTGTTATCAAAAATTTAGCATTTGATTGAATTTGATATAAAATAATATTATTTAACTAAACAAAATCTGAGTTAATAACTTGTTAAAAATCCGCATTACATACTTATTAACAAAATTAAATTAAGGTTTTTAATATTTTTCATAAAATTTTGACCTATTTTTTTTATTGAAATTAGAGACAAAAAATTGTATTTACTATTTTCTGGTTTTACAAAAAATAAACTATGATCAAAATTTGATATAAAAATTTAATCTTGAAATTTATTTTAATAAAATCAACATATCTCAATGTATTATTTAACCAGGCCTCATACAGTGTTGTTTTAAATATATTAAAATCTTATCAAACGTTTTTTCAACTAAATGCATATTTAATTTTGACAGTAGGAAGCTTTTTTTGCATATACCGAAACCCACAATTCTTTAGATGCAGATTTTCCTTGATGATTTTTTTGATAAAGATTCATCAATCCTGACAATTACACTATGACCTTCTATTATTTACGGATTTCTCTCTTTAAATCTATGTAACTATATCCTCTTGACTTTGTATAAAATTTGTTAACACCATTTTTTTCACGATAAACTTTAGAATATACATATTTAATTTATTTGATGATTTTTACATTAATTTAAAACAACATTTGAAAGAGATTTTTAACTAAGATAAGAACGATTCTTTTCTAATACTTATTCTTCTTTTATTTTTAAATGATTATCTATCATTACTCGTAAAACAAATTCTTAATTTATTTTGATACACATTGTTTTTGACATGGTATAGTTTCAAAATAAGAAAATTAGTTTCTTTAAGAATATATTTTATTTATAAAAAGTTCATTTGTGTTTCAGAGGTGATATATATATATATATAACAGGTTTACGTGTTTCTGTACAAAATCAATTATATATTCATTTTAAATTTTCAAAAATATAATTCTGATCCAAAATTTCTTTTTATCTGGTTTGATTTAAGATATTCTGATATTAGCTTTAAAACATATTTTAAGATTTATTATAGATGGATCTATAATTTGTAAAAATTAATCAAAATTTTTTTTCCTTATTCCATCAAAATAAATTTATATAGTTTATATGCAAATTTTTGTTCATAATAATTTTATAAATATTAAATCATTAATTCTTATTGTACTAATGGTTTTATAACAAATTAATAATTTCGGTAAATTATTCTACTTATTTTTTCCTATAAAGCATTATACCGAAATTTTAGATTATAAAATATTTATTTTAAGAAATGTATCTAAATCAGTCAAACTTTGATACTCAATACAATCTAATGTTAGAATCGATAAATTGGATGAATTTATTCAGCTATGTAAAAGTCGCCCATGGGCGAGTTGGCGTATAACTCTTCGAACTTTTTTTTGGCTTAAAATCGTCGAAAATTCATAAAAAAAATATTAACTTCTATATGGCATTTTTAACCTTTAATTATCATCTTCAAACCATATTAAGGAATATGAAATAGCTTTTATATATTTTAGATCTTCAAAAAATAAATAGTTGTCAACACAGTTTAATATCCATTCTTATTTAATCGAATTTCTCGTATAAGATCAAAAGTATCCCCAACTCATTTTATTATATTAATTTGATCTAGTTCTTCATTATCTTTCTAATTTTTTTCTTTAATACGACCTAAATAAAGGTGTGCTACTTCATTTTAGCACTGAAACTTCTATGCCAAGCTTCAATATTATTTGTTGTTCTAGGAATTCTTTTTTAACTCTTTCGAATGCATTAAACATTGAAATTTCGTATACCGGTGCGTTAACTACTTTATTTTCATTGAGTTTTCCTATAAACGTATATTAAAAATACTCTGCAAAGTCAATTTCCTTTTCTTTTATAAACTTTTCTTTTAATTTGAGATATATTTGACTACATATTGTAATGGAAGAAAAACCAAATTTAAACAATTGTTAATCAAATCATAAAAAGATTGTTTCAATTTATATGACTGTGTCAGTTCTAAATTTTGTATTTGTTTCAAAATACATTGACGAAAGTGAAAAAAACAAGCATAATGAATAGTTGATGAAAAAGTTTTTTTGAAACATTGATTATTTCTTTTTCAAAGTCTGTTATTATGATTTCTTGTTAAGATTAAAATTGTTGGCTATGTAATTAAACGCATTAAAATAAGAAATTTTGGATTTATCTTTTAAAAAAATATAAAAAAACTGATAAAATTTGCCTAGTAATTTTCCATATATAGAAAAAATTTGTTTAAACCGTTAGGCGCCATATTAGACGTCATGTCAATTACAACAATTTTTACTTCATGAAGCAATGATAATTTTTATTTATTAGCAAATATCACAAATCCATGTTTAACAAAAAATCCACTGTCTGTTTGAAAAAATAAATTACCATTTTTTCTCATAAGGCAATTTTTCCATTACGTCATTTTGATAAGCTAGTATAAAATTAGAAATATTATTTCTTGTAAGCCTTATATTGTAAATTATTGTTTAAAGTGAGGTAGCGCCTCGATAACATCAGTTGAGTCATTTTTTGTAACTGAAATAATTATATCATCACCCTTTTCTTTCGAATTAGTAGCCTTATCTTTAATTATTTCTTTAAGTTTTTATATTTTGCATCTCATAAAGTTTGTTGAGTGATTGTGTTCAATACCTCCACATTCTAATATTCCGTTTGTCGAAAGAACAAAAGCCTTACAATCATGAGGCTGACAGCGGTATCGATGCGTCGCATTTTTCGAAGAAGGAAAAGTATAAATAAAGCATTGTGTCATCACATTGTTTCTGGCTCTTTGAGATTTTATAATTTCGTACTGTATGAGGGTGTTTAAACAATTTTTTTATTATATTTTTGACGAATTCAAGGCCGAAAAAAAATTGACGAGGTAAGCGCATCGAATTTTGTCAGAGATTTCTCATATGGGACTTTATATTGTGACTTTTCTGTAACTTGTAATTATACAACGTTTAATTTAGATTAAGATGTTATTTTTCAGTATAACTATATTCATTATCTTTCCTACAATTTTTTGTGATTAAAGTTTTCTTCAATGTTACAATTTTCATTCTTCTATTAATTTTTTTAATGAAAATCTTTAAAAGTATGCTTTAATTAATAAGTTTTTGATGTTTTTACTATTAAATTAAACATTTTTTTACATAATTTTATCGTGTACACATTATTTTGGTAGATGAGTAAATTTGTGCGTTTTTGGGGAAATACTTGAATGAAAAATAAGAAGAAAAAAAATGACTGTATTTGACAATATGAGTAACTCCCCAAAGCGGTATTTTCCATCAATCCTATATATTCACAGAAATTGGGAGGAATAAGTGATTCTCTGTGCTGCTGACACCTCGCTTTTGTTCTTTAGAAAGTGGTTGGGTCTCGCATATAGTCTCTTTATATTTTGAGTATGAATTGAACTGTCTACTTGGTCTAAAAAGTGTAGAGAATGATTAATTGTTTTGTGTTCTAAATTTAAGTTAGAATCAGAAATATATTTTATATAAGATCTCCAATAATCAGTTATTAAAACTTTTTCAGTAATTACAAATCTTTCTAAAATACTCACAATAGTAGTGCTGTTTCGATAAACACGAAGTATAAATCAATTTCGTGTATTGCGCTCAATTCCTCTGATGAACTATTGGTTATATAATAACCTACCTTTATTACAGGGTTTTCAATTTAATATAACGTGTTTTCAATTTAATTTAACGGGTTTTCATTTTAATATAACGGGTTTTCAATTTAATTTAACGGGTTTTCAATTTAATATAACGGGTTTTCAATTTAATTTAACGGGTTTTCATTTTAATATAACGGGTTTTCAATTTAATTTAACGGGTTTTCAATTTAATATAACGGGTTTTCAATTTAATATAACGGTTTTTCAATTTAATTTAACGTTTTTTCAATTTAATTTAACGGGTTTTTAATTTAATTTAACGGGTTTTCAATTTAATTTAACGGGTTTTCATTTTAATATAACGGGTTTTCAATTTAATTTAACGGGTTTTCAATTTAATATAACGGGCTTCAATTCAATTTAACGAGTTTTCAATTTAATTTAACGGGTTTTCATTTTAATTTAACGAATTTTTAATTTAATTAAACGGGTTTTCAATTTAATTTAACAGGTTTTCAATTTAGCATAACGGGCTTTAATTTAATTTAACGTTTTTAAAATTTAATTTAACGTCATTAAACCTTAATTTAACGTCTAAATTTTTTAATTAAAATACTGATTTGTAGGAAAGATAATTTAATAAAAAATTGTAGAATTTTTTAAAATTTAAATATAAGGAATGAATTTTATTAAGACTCTTCGCCTCTGGTACGTTTCAACGCAAAAGTTGGGACATGCATGAACTAGTTTTGATAATTCAAGGCAGTAATGAATGAAGCAGTAGAAGTTATCGCTTCATTCAATTCCTTAAGTGTGTTGGAATTCATAGTTTTTATGTGATGCTTTCAAGAGCTAAACAGTTTCTCAATGGGATTGAGTTGAGGAGAGTATGGAGGGAGAAAAATCAATTCAAATCTTTAAAATTGGATATATAATTTTAAATCGCCATCTTTTTACATGGTTGAATTATCCAAAATTATTTTACTATTATAGATAACTCGAGATTCAAGCTCTAAAATCTAATTTTCCATGTAAAATTTTAATGATTGTTGATTTTACTCTCTGTCGTTAATTTGACAGGTAATGAATCCATTTTTAAGTAAAGAAGCACAAAACTAATAATTTTTGGATATAATGCTACGTATCTCTTTCTTAAGTGTTGTTCCGATAAGGCTTCTTCCATATCCAACTCTCATGCAACAACTAATTGCAAATAAGTCGATAAAAATAATATTATTTTCATCAAATAGCAGGTAGTCACTGCAAAAATGCTTTATTTTTTCAATCAGATTAACCCTGTTTCTTGCTTTAGGAATTAAAAAGATTCTTTTAAATAAGTAATGAATTGCCTTTAAAAAAGTTGATATTGTTATTTGTGAAACTGAAATACTTAGCTCAGTTTGTAGCTTTTCCTTAAGATCTGCAAGCGTTACACTTACTTCATTTGTTATACATTCGCGAATTAATATTTCAGTCGCTGTTGTTATTTGTTTTGCTATAGAAGTTCTTATCTTTATAGAATGCGTTCGTCCTGTATCCTTGTACAATTTAATTACTGATGAAACTGTATTTTTTTTAAAGCTTAGTCTTTGCTTATTCTTACAGGACTTTAACACAATTATATTTCTTGACTATTAATTGGCGAACTGCATTTTCAAATTATTTTTTATTCTCTTTTTTATTGATTTATAATTTTAAAATTTTTAAAGTTGAATTTAAGTATGAACGACGTTAAATTAAGTTGTAAACTCTGTATATTTTCTTTTAAACAAAATTGATTCATCTATTTCTACAATAGATTTAATTCCTATAGTGGAGATAACCTCAATGGGAGTTTTTTTCCAAAGAGAGGCTTTAGGCTTTAACTTCTATTTATAAATCTAATATTATGCCGATTGTTTTCTTATCAAGACCAATCTCTTTCGAAATATTGATATATACGTCTCCCTAAATGTATTTTTATAAAGCTAATAAAATTTTAGTAAACTATTAATTATTAATTTCAATGAAAGACTTATGTGATAATGTTTTAGCACTTGATTCTGTACATATCCACTTCTTTACGGACTACTTTATTTTTACACTGACCACTGAAATTTTTGTCTGGCATATTGGACAAATTATACAATTTCGTATGAGTTTCATTAGTGCCATGAACTCCATAATTTCTTCTGAATTCCGCAAATTTGTGTTTAAATCTGTTTCTAAGAATTCAATTTTTCTTATTTCTTATGTAGATAACACTTTGTGTTCATCTACTAAATTAAATTTTTTTACTCTTCCCATGGCTAACCTTAATTCAAATGTTTTCCCAAAAATACACAATTTTACCTTTCTAGCTTTTTTTCTTCTTACACTTTTTGTTGTAATTTTTTTTAAAATAAAAATATAATAGCATACTACGTTTAAAATAGATAACCATTTTATTTCTATAAAAAAGAAATCAATCCTTAATTTAAAAAAACTATGCCAAAACTATTTTTAATATTTTTTTTTAGAGAAGATATATGGATTTCCGTCTAGATGAACAAATTAGAGGAATTACTATGAAATCATCTTTAGCACCCTTGAAATATAATTATAGTTAACTAGTTTTAAACACTAATTAGATAAAAGAAATTTTTTAATTAATATCATTGATTCTCCAGGTCACATAGACTTTTCGAGTGAAGTATCATGTGCAGTCAGGCTATCAGACGGAGCCATTGTTATTATAGATGCTGTTGAGGGTGTTTGCGCTCAAGTTTTTTTTTATATATTTTAGACTAGAGCTGTTTTATATCAAGGTTATGTCGAAAATATGAAACTTTTATTGTTTATTAATAAAATTGATCGTTTAATTTATGAATTACAAATGTCTTCTTTAGACGCATACCAGCATATTTTCAATATAATATCTCAGGTTTGCTTTTATTAGATAAATTAGGTGAACGTCGTCTTATGTTCTTTTGATAGATGTTCTAATATAATTGATGATAATGATGATTATTGTATTTAGTTTATTTTATATTAGTTGAAAATTACTTTGACCCTAAAAGAGGAAATGTTATATTTGGAAGTGCCTTAGATGGGTGGGGATTTAAGTAATTGATTTTTTTTATTTTCTAGTTTAGAAATATTTTATAATATTTTTAAAGACAAATTTTATCAAATTAACAAAACAGATTCTCTTTTAGACTATATTTGGGGCAATTATTATTTTGACCACAAGAAAAAAACTTATTCTTTTGATGCTATAACAAAAAACAAGAGTCCACTTTTCGTTCAACTAATCTTGGATAATATTTATCAAATATATGCTGCTTTCAGCAACAATGAGTAATGAATTCTTATTTACTTTTAGTTCTGATAAGATTGAAAAGATAAAAAATTATTTTAATATTGAACTTAAAATATCAAATGATAAACCATTTAAAAAATACATTAAAGATTTGATGCAAAAATGGCTTCCTCTATATGAAGTTATGCTAAAATCAGTTGTTTGTTTACTCCCAAATCCAAGTCAATTGTCACAGAATAGAATTATGAATTTAATGAGCAATGATTATTGTAAATATGAAAATTTGCCTAGTGAATCCAAAAGTTTAATGAATCATTTCTTAAAATGTTCATCTTCTGAGGATGTTCCTACTATTATATTTGTTTCTAAAATGATTTTATTTGATAATGATCAAAGCCTTTCTAAAATTAGCTTGCCGGGGGTCACGCATACTAGTAGTATAGTCAATAATTGTGAAACTGTAGAGTCAAAAACAAAGTTGTTAGCATTTGCTAGAATATTTAGTGGTAAACTTAAGGCTAATCAAGAAATATATTTGATTCTTCCAAAATTTAGATACAATCAGTATCTTGAGAATTGTGATAAAATGGACCAGATTGAAGATTCTTTCTTTCATATTAAAATTTCAAATATTTACATAATGATGGGTCCTTCATTGATTCCTATAACTGAAAGCTTTGCAGGTAATATAATTGCTATAGAAGGGCTTGAAAAATCTATTCTAAAATCAGCAACACTTAGTTCAGTGTTATATTGTCCTACCTTTTCTCCTTTAACATTTCAAGTCCATCCGATTGTTAAATTCGCAATAGAACCAAAAAGTTATAAAGAAATTGACAAAATAACAAAGGCCTTAAAGTTGATATCTCTGTCAGATCCTATATTAGAAAGTAATATAGAGGAAAGTGGTGAAATTATCATTCAAGTATCAGGAGAAGTTCATCTTCAGAAAACTTTGTACGATTTAGAGAATTTATTCAATTTGAAAGAATATGTAATTTCTCCACCAATTGTGCCTTTTAGGGAAGGATTAAATGATGGTAAAAGTATTATTGGTAAAATAGAAATTTCTCAAATATCGGCAAATAAGTATTATGAAAGCCTACCTCATTTTTTGAAGTTAGAGTTTACTAATTGCGAGACTAATCAAGAAACTGGGTGTAAAATTTCTCAACATAAATCAATTTCTGTTCTTCTTGGAAATGGATTATTTAAGATAAATTTAAAGGCAATAAACATCCCCTTGGAGATACAAAATGTGATCGAAAATTATTCAAAAATGGAAATGAATAAACTTTTACAAAATTGTTTAGATCAATTAAATTTTACAAGGAAAACAAAACAATTGTGGAACATAATTATAAAGAAAATTTGGTCTTTAGGTCCTAAAGAGCATATATGTAATTTGTTGGTGGATAATCTACCAGATGATATTTTACCTCAGTTTTATTTATTTACTTCCTGTACAGAAAGTAGTCAAACCAATACAGCTGGAAGCATATTCAGTATGATAATTTCCGGATTTAAAACTGCTGTTTGTAGTGGTCCTTTAATGGAAGAACCTATGAAAGGTGTATGTTTTATAGTTGAAGATATAATTCATAATCCAAATGACTTGGAAGAATTTCATTTAGTGGAATGGAAAAAAATGGTACTAAATGTACAAAAGTCCGGAGGTATATTATCTGAGATTAAATCTGCATGTAGAGCGGCTTACATAGCAAGCGGTTCTACAAGATTATCTTTACCAATGTATGAATGTAGTTTATTCTGTGATTCGGCTGTTCTTGGTAAGGCATATAATGTGCTTTCAAAAAGAGAAGCTAAAATTATCGAAGAAAATATGATGAATGAAACCAATATGTTTGTTGTTAAATCAAAAATGCCTGTTGTGGAAAGTTTTGGCTTTATTGATGAAATTTTGAGTAGTTGTAAAGGGTTTGCACAAACACAATTAAATTTCAGTCATTGGGAAATATTTGATTCTGATCCGTTTTGGCAGCCATCGACAATTGAAGAGCTTGAACTACACGGTGGAAATGAAAATGCTTTAAATGAAAATGGGGCCATAAAATATATTAGGAATGTAAGAACTAGAAAGGGTTTAGAGACTGATATACAATTGGTACAATTTGGTGAGAAACAAAGGACGTTTAAAAAGAATAAATAAGGATTTAATTGAAAGCCTAATGTGTTAATATTATATTTTCATAAGTTTCTTATATATTTAAAATTTGATTTCTAATTTATACTGAAATTAGTATGTTGTGAAACAGTAATTATTATAATTTAAAATTAAAATATAGTTTAAATAAAATATTTATCTGATTTGGGTTCTCATTTTGAGCAAGAACGACCGTTATGAATTTTTGTATTGAATCGTATATTCTATCGTTTCTTCTAAGATTGTTGATAGTCATTTTATATCTAGGAAAATTCTTTTATTTATTTTTTTACTTTTATCAAACATTAAAGCTGGGTAAATTATATATAATTTAGTGGTAAGTTAAAAATTCCATATTGATGATATTAATGTAGTTTATAAGAATAATTTAAAAATCAGGATTATTTAGTATTTAAAAACATCCATCGAAAATATATTTTTTGCTCTAAATAACTAAATTTCGATAAAAATTTAATTTACTGGTTGTAATACATTTTTTTAAATATCATTCTAGGGTAGGATGATGTAAAGTATTTCCATTATCTTTAATTTAATTTTAATAATATTCCTTATCCGGAATAAAACCTATACTGTTTACTAACTTTCTTATTAACATAAAGCAACTTTATAAACAATCTTAATAATTTCAAAAATCAATAAAATTCTTGGAATCAACTTCGTTTTTTCCCCCCGGGGGAAAAAAACGAAGTTGTTATTTAAAAAAATTTTAGATTAAAAAAATTATTGTTTATTATTATATTTAACACTTTAATGCAATCTTTGGTATACACTGACATCATCGAAAGTTTGTGTTCGGGAGAAATGATAGGTATTATTGAATACTTTCAAAGTACTGGTATACTAATGAAGGTTTACATTTGCCAAGAGTGTTTTAATGTGTGCAATCTTGTTCCTTATACAAGGAATAAAGATGGCTTTGCTTTTCGATGCATGACCATTGTGTGTAATGCAAGAAAAAAGTATAAAAGCATTCGTGAAAAGTCTATTTTCGAACGTTATAGATTTTGTTAAAAAACATGGTCTAAAACTAATTTGGAAATGGACTTTATTCCAGGCAAATGTGGACATACGTCAAGAAATTAAAGTTCACGAAAAAGTCTTAATTGATTATTTTGATGATCTGCGTAACCAGTGTATTACTTATTTTCAGAGACATCCTATTTATTAAAGAGGCCCCGGCGTTATTTGACAAATAGACGAAAGTTTATTTCGATACAAACCAAAACACTATCGGGGCCGTGCGACTGAAAATGAGATTTGGGTATTTGGTATCGTCGATACGTCTTTTCAACCTTCCAAAATCTTTGTAAAAGTTGTACCTAATCGCAAAGCAGAAACTTTTTTTACCATTGATTAGGAAAGTATGTAAGGATGGTTCTATCATACACAGTGATCAATGGTCAGCTTATAAGAATTTAGCTGCTGAAGGATTTTTACATGAAACTGTAAACCATAGTTTACATTTTGTGGATCCTGAAACAATAGCCCATACACAAAATATCGAATCGTGTTGGGCAAAGCTCAAAAAGGAAATAAAAAACAAAAAAGGTGTTTTAGGCGATAAACTTGAGCTTTACCTTAGTGAATGGATGTGGAAAATTAACATCTACGAAAAAAATTGGAGCAAGTTACTAGAATTAATTAAAATATAATTATCATT
>CAKKLC010001139.1:40416-53024 GCA_918559645.1 Ceratonova shasta | reverse complement strand
GGGGGGGGGGTTAACAATTTTTTAGAAAAAAAAACAAAAATTAAAAATAATTTTTAATAGCATCAATATGGCTTTAAAACCGTTCAGAAACTTTTTTGCTTTTAGATTATAAAAAACTCCAAATTCTTTTGTTTTTTTTATTAAATGAAAATATTCAAGGTTCTTCACAATAGTTTCTTTTAAAGATATCCATAAAGGCTCAAAATTATTGGTATCAATATTTCTATTTTTTTAGGTAACATAATTAAACTTGTGATTAACTTTTTAATGCAAAAATCCATATATTTTTAAAAGATTATAACCACGCTAGCAATCAGTAAAAACCATTGATCCGAGTTCACTCTTGGTCATGTAAACTTCGAAAGATTTAATGAAGTTCTTCTTATTATTTAATACCTTATTGTTTTTGTTAATCTTGAAATAGCTCCAACAACCCGTAATTTTTGACCTTTTAAAATTCTTCCATTATTACTTTTAAAAGAATTTATATGAGTTTCATCTATTTCTATTATCATCATAACACCAACTTTTTCTCTTGTTTGAATTCCAAAATTTAAAATTATATTGCAAAAATGTTTAAAATAAGAACCGACTTTTTTTTTTCAATCATAACTTCTTTTGCAGTTTCATTCCAAGTTTTTCTTTCTTTATAACAATATATAAGATCAAAAACCTTTAAAACATTAAGATTTTCATATCAAAATATTGTTCCATTAAATGCAGAGAAGGACTTCTACAATTATTTATTCCGCAACACAATCTCTCATTAACGCCATATTGAATTTTTGCTCTTTCAAAATAAAGATTTCCGTTGCAATCTGGGCAACTTTTATCTCCTAATCTAACTAGTTTTAATTCAATAGCATAATCAATAGCATTTTTATTGGTTAAGGTTCTTGTTATCAGCTCTATTTCGTTCATTTTATAGATTACTTTATCTATAAAATTTTTAAGCGCCCAAAAAACGCATTATTAGCAAAGTACGTCCTTCTTTCAATAATTTGTTTACAAGCTCAGTGCAGACATTATCTGCTATGCCAACATGCTTTTCCTGCTGGTATCTAATCCAGAATATATTGTTGAAGACCATGTGTATCCTTCGGTGAAGCATAATTTGAACAGTTTTATACGGTTCTTATGTTACTTTGTTGGAATATAATCCCAGAATACCAGTCGTACCCTTCATGGAACCATTTTCTTGTCGGAAACAATATATTAGTCTGGTGTAAAGACTTTTTGATAATTATCCGTCAGTATGTTTAAAAATTGTAAAAGTTTTGCAATTCTTTTATTTTTTACTATCGTTTAATTATTGGCAAAATGCAAGTTTGATAGCAGGTACTCAAAAAGATTGCGACACATTGTGCTGTAAGGAAATGAAAAGTTGTGTATAAGATCCTTTGACCAAAATTTCCTGAGCGGTGTTTGTATTAGACCCATCCAAATCATCAGCCTAATAAATTTTTTAATTTCTTCGGAAGCGGTGAGATTCTATTTATTCTGTCTAGCGTGAGATTTTTTATATTTAAGTAATATCTGATCTGGATATCTATTAGTTTCTGTAACTAAAAGTCTTATAAATAGCTGCTTCAAGAAGCAAAATAATTTCACAGCGGCTAATGTCAGACGGCAAATCTAATAGAAACCCACTTTTTTCGGTAAACAGAAATGATTTTTTCCTGCTAATAAACTTGTTTAATTTGGATAGTATCCAATAAATTATCATATCTGGTTAATTCATCTTCTTATTCTACAATCAGTTCTTCTAGATCTTAAATTGCATATTATTCATCAGTATCTGAACCCGATGAAATTCTATTTATAACTTTTCTTTTAAAACCCACTACTTTTTAATCACAATTCTTCTCACTTTCAAATATACTCCGACAATGTCGAATGAAATTTTGAGGATAAACAATTATGAATCTCAAAAAAGTCAATGAATTTGTGAGACTGAATTGAGATGGTACATTATTAGCCGAAAGGCTGATTGTTTTTATGAAAAGGAATAAGTTTTTAATTATAAGCGTTCAAAAATTGGAAATAAACTTTTTACCAGTAAGACTATTTCAGAACTAAACAATTTATCATTTCTTATGGGTTGAAGGCTCTTAGAATGTAGATAATTGACAATGCACAACCCTATTTGAGTTGTATTGTTGGTATTACCGCTTACCTCTCCGGTTCCGTTTTGATGCATTGACAGTAAAATTTGGGCCCGTAATAAACTTAACAGAATTTAGCTTGCGCCAAAGGTGTTTATAAAGTCCAATGAAGAAAATTTTGATTCACAGAGATACGTCGACAAAAATATTGTAAAATGCCAATTGCTATTTTTTAAGATTAGAAAAAGATTGCGGCTTAGATGGCCAAGTTGTAATTACTTCATTTTGGCATTGCTTTAGATTTGTCCAACTTATCCATTTCGCTCCATTTTTACCAAAATAATTCTTAAACATTCAATTTTTTTGTTCATATCAAACTCGACTGAAAACCTACCAATTTTATTCCAAGAACTAATAATTCCGTGAATTCAAAAATTGTCAAGTTTTAATGCTGATACGAATGTGTCTTGATTATTAATAAAGTTTGCAGTTTCTTCAAATTGTCAAAACTGAAAAAAACTTCTTAAAATTTGTTCTATCTTGCATTTAAAGAATTTTATAATTGTACCATTAATTTTTCCATGTGCGGGTTTTCACGGTTTTCTAGATCTATCATGTATTTTTTAAGTTGTAAAAGTACTTAAAATCTCTGATCATTATATGGGGTTTAAATATTTGTAAGTTGGCTTTAAATGCTTTTATAGTATCAAACATAAAAATAATTTTTTTGCCACCGCCTTGTAATTTTATACTTGGATCATTCAAAATGTGAATAAAAATAAATAAAGAACATACATCTTAAAAATCCAATCAAAATTTGATATTTCAGGATATTAGATTATTTGCTAGTTATTTAAAACCATTTAATTTTCATTAAAAACTTAATGAAGAGCTGAAGCACTTTGTCGCGATTAAATCAAAATATAATAATTTACACTATTAGTCCATTCAATATGGAATTGACCTTATCAAATAAAGATTAAAATCTTCTTTTGACCAAAGGATGCACAGCAATATATTTCACTATCTTAGTCAGAAGTTTTATCAAATCTTCAAAAGATTTAAGGCCTTCCTTTAAACATAGCGCCTTTTATTATATAATAAAATAATACCCTAAAGTGAATAAGCAACAAACTTTGTAATTAAATTGACGAATCCTATTGTTCTGCCAATCATACTGGGTGAGGCATCAGTACTTAATGAATGGTTTTGCGACAAATTTATTCCTACTCTAGAAAGAGTCACTATAACCGCTTTGAAAAATAGCTGTTTCTTTTGTAGTTTCTGGTAAATTTATCAAACTTGTTAATTCTTTCATTATTGGATTGCCAATAAAATATAGAATGTAACTAGCTAATTGAGCCCAGAGAGTAGCGTCAGTGCTTTCATCAAGTCAAACAGATAACTAATATTATAATTTTATGTGTTTTTGTTGATTTGTTACATTTTACCCATCTTCAGGATTCTATCTCTTATTTAACTTCGAGCAATAGGAGATTCTTTTATTCTTTGGATCTTTTTTTCTTTATTTCTAAAATCCTCAAAAGAAACAGTGCAGATTCTTAAAATTTATTATTGATGTTGTTTTCATTACTGAATAGTTTTTGTTTTTATGCTATTATTTTAGCTATTTCAAAGCTTGCAACAGCATGATTAGATTTACTTTTAAATAAACTTATTTAAACAACTTGATTGTAGATTTTTGTTTTTTAATTGCTATTAAAATATATTCTTTGTGTTCATCCTTGCTTTTTCCAAGAAGCTCCTTATGATTTTTGTTTCGTTATGTCTTTTTACAAATCACGTTCTAGATACCTCTCACACGGAAAAAATCTTACAAAGTGCTTTGTTACTCTTTCAATTATACCTTCCATTCGGACTACCTATTTTTAAGTAGTCTGGCAGAATATTCACTGTTGTTTTCATCAAGTTTTTGTTTCTTATGTGGAACACCCATTTTTATACGCTTCAGTGACAAAATTAGTTACTATATTAATTATGTTGCTTTTTTCTAACAAATTAATAAAAAAATTACTTATTTCAGGTAAAAAGTTATTCTATTCCTGAAACGTCAAACTGAATATAAATTATATTCATCTACAATAGCAGCAATCAGACACCTAAACAATATGAGATATGACAATATAGTGCTCATATGGAAGCAAAGCAAAGTCTGCCAACGCGCTATAACGGATGTTAAGTTTATGAAAATACAAACTGTACATGTATGGTGACGTTCCGCTTGTCTACGTAGAGTCTCCCCAAATTGTCATAAAAAGTAGCAATAGTTTGCTACCTACAAACTATGTTACAGAAGTCTCAAAACTTTTATAATCTTCTTGAATCAAAAACTAAATTATTGTGTTTCTGAAATTATTTATAAAACAATACGCGATGCATTCAAACAATAATGTTGTCGCATCCTTTATTTCCATCGTTTGTGAAACTATTGATGAACAAAGAAAATAATCTTGGGTGTTCACAAATATTTTGAAATTTTTATAAAATCATTTGTATTTTTTTCTTCATTCGTATGCTGGTGGGTTCGCCATCCCTAATTTATATAAAAACTTGAAAAGAATAGAAAAAAACTATTAAATTGATTTTAGTCAATAAAAATTATTTTATACTAACTGAAAAACAAAAATGAGTATATATACTGGATAGCAAAAAATATATAAAATAAACTTTAATTTATTTGAATTAATTAATTAATAAATATTATATTAATTCAATATCATTTATAAATATTTTTTAATTGATTAATTCAAATTAAATTATAATATATTAATTTTAATAAATTTAATGGATATAAACTGTTGAAAAAAAATTTTTAAATTGAATTTAATGAATAAAAAATAAATTTGAATAATTAAAAATAATATCTTGGTTAAAATGCATTTTGGGATTAGCAAAATCTTTTGACCTAAAATTTTATAATTCCATGAGAGTCCCGAAAATATTTTTTTTTGCTGTCTCGTGATAGAAAAGGAGGGTTTATGAAGAAATTTATTTAAAAATAAATTTTTAATAAAATTTGTCTTTTTTAACAATTAAACTGTAAATAATATATATTAATCTCAAATGGAAGACTTTCTACAAAAGTTTACTTCTGAATCAGAGTCTGTTCTATATCTTCTTTCAGAAGGTGTCGTGTAAACGAATAAAGGATAGCCTAGATGTAAGAAAAGTTTAAAAATTGATGAAAATAGAAAACTTTATACTTGTACTCAGTAAAATTGTGGGGATCAGGCAATTCTGTTTAAACATGCATCGTTTGCTTCATGCAAGGTTAAAATAAATATAATTTTATTTGCAGTGTATCTTTATTTAAACAAGACACTTGTTTCCAGTATTGTTGCAATGTTTGAATGTTCTAAGCACACAATATGTGACTGGGCCTTTTATCTACGTGATCTAGTTTCACAAATGCTGGATCCTGAAGATGTTATAATTGGAGGTGAATTTATAATTGTTGAGATTGATGAAACTAAGTTAGGTAAAAGAAAATATTACAAAGGACATCATGTTGAGTGAATTTGGTGCATAGATGGAATTGAAAGCACTGCGCATTTTATAAGATCATTTGTAATACCAGTAGAATCCTGAACAAAGGAAGTTTTCTATGATGTAATAAATAAATATGTCCGAGCTGGTCCTATTATTTATATAGATTTTTGAGAAGCATATGCTGAACCATGTAGGGATCTGGGATATGTTCACAAAACTGGGAATCACAGTATCTGTTTTAAGAATCCTGACACTGGTGTTAACACCAATACTATTAAAGGCTCTAATAATGCAATAAATACCTTTATAATACCAAGAAACACAAGTAAACAAGGAATTGAAGGAAAATTGGCTTATTTTTTATAATGCAGAAAGCATAAAAGGAATTTATGGAACGCTTTTATAGAAGCAAATAGAGAAATAAAATATAAATAAATATTTTATTTAATAATTTTATTGTGTTTTTATAATTTAATTGTTAAAAAAAGACAAATACAATCCATTCTCTCTCGTTCGGAGTAAAAAAAATAAAAAAAAATGCTCCGAACGAGCTGATTTTCCAAACCAACCAATTTGTAAATTTACCAAAAAATTTAAAATATTATTCTAAATAAAATTAAAAATTCCCGCTAGTTTTTATAAACTTTATTTTAAAAATCCGGTATTTTTGATTGCTTTCCAGAATTTCTTTCTCTTTTTGCTGCATCCTACTGCCATCTTTGCAATAAAAAAATATCATATTGTGTTGTTTCTTGTTGTTATTCCATATAAGTTATTAATGTTTAAAAACATTTTTTCACGTTTTGATAAGTAATTTTTTCTACTTCGGAGAATTTATTGGCTCTTCTTCATCTGAATCAACAACTGAATTTTCTTTTTCTGTAAATAAGGATATTATTTCGTTCTCTGTATAAAAATCGTTTTCTAAAGTATTATCACAGCATATCCACTCTTTTGTATCATGCTTGTTTATATTTTTAGTATCAGAAAAAAGATGTAAATTTTCAGAAATTTGTTTAATATTTTCTTCTCTAATTAGCTGCTCCTGAATTTCTTTAAAATATTTATTATCTTTAAATATTTTTTCCAGCTATTATTAAAAATTATTGTATTTAATTCTTTATAAGCTTCGTATTAACAAAAACACAGCCTCCTTTAAATTAAAATTTTTTAATTCTTTGTAAAACATGGTATTTTTTTCATTTTCGGCACTTAAAATATTGGAAACTAACTTGCTTCTATAGGATTATTTAGAAGCTCCTATGACACACTGATCCATCGGCTGAATCAATGCAGTCACATTTGGAGGTAAAAAACAACTTGAATACCTTCAAAATTTAAATCATTTGGATGACAAGTAGCATTATCTAAAACTAATAATGCTTTTTGCTCCATTTTTATACTCTTCAAATATTTTTTAACTTCTGGAACAATCTCATCCACCATCCAATCTTTGAATAATTTAACGCTCATCCAAGCTGATTTCTGACCTCTGTAATCAAAGGGAAGCTGTTTTATGTTTAAATTTGGGAAAATCTCGGTTTGCGTGCCTTACCAATTATGAAAAGTGGCAATTTATGAGTGCCTGTAGAGTTAGCACATAAAGCAACTGTTATCTTTATTTAATTTCACACCCAACACTTTTTTCTCTTTGGGATCTAGAAAAGATTTTGTTGGTGGATGTTTGTAACAAACGCCAGTTTCATCTAGATTGTAAATTTGTTCTTTAGTATAGCCTTCCTCTTCTATAATAGCATTAAACTCTTCACAGAAACGTTTTTCTGCTTCTGTGTCAGAGCTCAACTTCTCTCCATGAAGCCTCGTAAACCTAACTCCATGCCTTTTCTTCCACCTTGGAAGCCACCCGTCGCTCGCAGTGAAACGCTTCCCATTGTTTAAACCCTCATGAAATTTTAAAGCCTTTTTTTTAATTGTATTCCGTCTATGGGTGAGTTTTTTCTCCTCTCCTGGGAAAACCAAAGCCACAGTGCCTCATCTACATCTTTATTGTAAGGCGTTTTTAAAGTCAATTTAGAAGAAAGACCAGTTTTGGATTCTGTGTTAGTAGAAAACTTTAGTATTTGTTCTTTTTTGTCAATCCAGCTTTGTACGGTTTAGTAATGAACTTGCAAGGTTAAAGTAATTGTGGAAACGGACTTTGAAGAATCATAAAGTAAAGTTTTTTTAATTTTTTTGTCAATTGTATGAAATTTCTTCTTCATACTTGTTTTGTTTCTGTCTTTTATTTTTGGGAAAATTTTTTTTATTTTAAAAATTTGAAATTGAATTAATAATTTTTTAATTATTTTTCCTAACCAAGCGGGCTACAAACGAGAGAGATCAGACTGTATTATTTAAAATTTATTTTTCCTAGACCCCCTTTTATGTCACGAGACAGAAAAAGAAATATATTTTTGGGACTTTAATGCAATTTTGACTATTGTAGGTCAGAGGATTCAACTAATCCCAAAATGCAATAAATGCAATATCATTTATGTGTAAACCATAATTAAAAAAATGACAAAAATTATTAAATTGAATTAAAAGAATAAAAATTAAATTATAATGACTAAAAAAATATAATTTATATGTACACCATGAATAAAAAAATAAACAAAAATTTTAAATTGCATTTTAATAGATAAAAACTAAATAAATTGAAAAAAAAATATGAATAAATATACGTTAAAGAGAATAAAAAGAAAAAAAATCAAAGTTGATTTTTTTGAATAAAAATTAAATTATATTAATTTAAATCAATATAATTTATATACACACTTTTTGAGAAAAATAATTAGAAAAAAATATTTAATTAATTTTAATAAATAAAAATTAATCCAAACTAACTGAAAAACAAACCTGATTATATAAACTATTTAGAAAAAATATATAAAATAAAAATTAATTTGATTTGATTTTTATAAATAAATATTATATGAACTAAAATCAATTTAATGTATGTATATACTCTCAAACAGAAAAATATAAAAAAAATTAAATTGATTTTAGCCAATAAAAATTAAATACTGTCAAATAAACATGAATATAAACTGTTCAGTAAAAAAAATATAAAATGACTTTAATGAATAAATATTTTCTGAACTAAAATCAATATAATGTAAGTATAGACTAAAAAAATAAAAAAAATTTTATAATTAATTTTAATGAATAAAATTGAAATTATATTAACAAAAATCAACATCATTTTTACATAGTGTTATGCAACAAAAATAAAAAAAAATAAAATTTATTTAATTAAATAAATAAATAAAATTTGAATTATCTGAAAAACAAAAATTAATTTATAAACTGTTCAACAAAAAATAATATTAAAAAATTTAAATAGATTTTAAGGAATAAAAATATAATTATATTAATTGGTAAAAAAAAATTATTTACAGTGTCTACTCTGTCCTCCTCCAAAAACGCTACTGTACAAAAATGTGGGGTTTGACAGACAATGCAAGTTGAGAGAAAATTGTGTTTGCAAGAAAATAATGAATAAAAAATCATATTTATATTTTAATTATCAAATCAAAAAATTATGTTATTTTCTTACTATTGTTTAAAGCCTTTCTAATTTGATTAATATCAATCATTGAATTTCCATTTAAGAAAGCTTCTGGATTAAAATAGTCTTTTATCACTTAAAAACCATTATAAACTTCCTTTTTAGTAACTTTTTTCAATAACTTCTTGATCCTTTTAATCAAAAACTTCCTCATTTGTATTTTTATCAGTATTATCATTTTTTTATTCATCTGCTATGCTCAACACCACGTCTTTTTCATCAAAATCAAGCCTGTTAAACTCCCTTTCATCAATAGGATCTAAAATATTGGCTCTCTCAATAAATTAATTTTGTATTGTTCCGTTATTTCTAAATCTTTTATTTCCACATCATTTTGCATATTTTAAACAGTTTATAATTATAAGATCTTATACTTGGTTGCAAGCAAATCTTATATAAATTACTGCATCTTTTATTGTCATTTTTTATAAGAATCAAAAACATTCCACTCACATTAAACTTTTTCAATAAAATCAGACAATTTTTTATTAGTAAATATTGTTTCAAAAAATTTATTACCCCTGATCTTATTCCTGTAGCCTTGATGTAAGACTTGCGGGCAAAAACAAAAATACAATGGATTTTAAATGGATATCAAAACGATTTGAATGACAATTATCAATACCTAATAAAAAAAATTATTGTCTTATATAGTTCTAAATCCTTTCCAACACCCATTTGTTAAAAAACTCAGGAGTCATCAAAAGCTATCGATGAATTTAAATATTTTACATATGTTTCTATCGGTAAATTGCTTAAAACAACGGGTTTTGTAAACTTCCCTATGAATAATGGTTTCAACTTTTTTGTTCCTATCATATTTGCATATAAAAGCACCGATATTCTATATTTTAAAATTTTTAATCGTTTTCTTACATTTCTGCACAACGTTTTAGAACGAATGAGTTTATAAAAAAAGCCTATTTTGTGAGTATTGTATACATTTTCCGGTGCATAAAAACTAATTTTCTCATTTAAAACTTTTAAAAAATCTTTATTATTTGGAGGTTCAGTTGTAAATGGTTATCCATGTAATTTCCTTAGTTTATGTCCATTTCTTGCTTTGAATTTAAGCAGCCACCCAACTGATCCTTTAAATTTCTCAATTTTATGAGTCTTTGCAATAGTAAAAGCTTTGTTTTCAGCATGCCGTCATTAATTATTACACCGGCAAAATCGATTAAGTCTATTCCTGAGTAATATTTCTCATTGATTTTACCATATTTTTATATCGCATTTCGATATTTTCCTTTTACTTCCAAATCGACTCTTTTTATTAATTAATTTTTCGTTCTTCTTAAATTTTTAATCGTTCTTGGGAAACTTGTTTTTTCCTTGTATGTGTAAATATAGAAATAATTTGATTATCGGTTGAGTTAAGATTAGATCACAATATCTTATAATCTCAATTTTTTTCATTTATAGTGTCTGACACATTTTCTTTTTAAGGTCTTATTCATGCGCAGAAGAAAAAACATGTTAACAATTTTGGGTCAGGTCTATTTTTTCCCCGTATTCGATCAAATCTATTTTTTCCCGATTTCTTTCAATACAAATTTTTTGATTTTTAAAAAAAAACTACATTTAAAATCCATGATGACACCAAACTTATTTGAGGAAAGGATTATCCGAATGAAACAAAGAGAATTTATCGACTTTTGTTTTGAAAAAAGAATACAATTGTCAACACTGTAATAATCCATGTAAATTTAAAAAATATTTACTCAACATTGACAACTTCGCTTGGAGATTTTGCACTCCTACTTGTAAAAAGTATGAAAAATATTTTTCTTTGCGATATGGCTCTTTGTTTCAACATTAACGCATTAATATTTGTATAATACTTCAATTATTTCTTATGTATGCCACAAGACAAAGCGAATTTATCATAAATGCATCATTGGATCTTGACGATGTAACAATTGAAAAAATATTAAAAATGCTCAAACACTTGATGAATGTTCAAAATTTTACTGGTATTATACTTGGTGGACCTAGTGTACTTGTAGAAATTGACGAAACCATGTTAAACTACAAATGTAAAAGTCACCGAGGTAGGTCACCTGAAAAAAAAAACAGATGCTTTAGTTATTGCTGAGGTTATCAATAATGATGTGACAAGAATTTTTGCTACTATTATTGAAAATAAACAGCAGAATACGTTGGTTTTAATAATTTGTTCACAGGTAGCTACAAATTCAATTATTTGGACTGATGAACATAGGTACTACTCAAAACTTTCTTCTTTTTCTTATTTTCATGACACAGTGTGTCATAAATACTCAAGCAGTTGAATCACTAAATGATTGTATCAAGTGAGAGATAAAACCAAGAAAGGGGGTATTAACTACAAAAAGAGCTGATTTTTTGAAAGAAATCTGTTTTAAATTTAACAACAGAATTAATTTATATGAAACAATCATAAGTTCAATTAAAATTAAATTGGTTGTTTTTTTTTGTCTATTTTTAGTATTGATTGATTGATTGCTTGATTTTTAAATTAATTAAAAAAATGTCGCGCTTGGGAGAAAATATTTGTTAGGAGAAAATTATAAAATTTATAAATGTAAATTTATAAAATCGTGGCGTTTGAGAGAGTTGGCGGATAATAGATTTTATACTGTATTTATTTATTTCAATAGATATTTTGATTTAAATTTAATAATGTATATTTTTTTTCTGAACACAAAACATTCTTTTACTCATGTAGTAATACTATTTAAAAAATTTTTAGTATTGCTTTGTGGTATTAAATAACATATTTGTTTGAATTTACATTAAGATCAGTCTTATTTGCAAATGTGAATTCTGTAATTTTTTTTCTTATTCAATTACCATAAATCATGAATAGGATTAAGTAATAGTAATTAAGAAAGCCAATTTTACATTTCAATATTGTTTTTCAATAAAAATTTGTTGTATGACTTGATTGATAACATCAAGCTTTATATTGTAAGAATTATAAAACCTGTGGTTGTACCCATCACCGATGCACAATCATACATATTTCTCATTAAGAGTCAATTTTACTTTATATTATCCAGTTTCATTTATTACAACAAGTATTAATACTTACCCGAATGGCTTTTATCTTACATTATAACACTATCACCTCCAGATTATTTTGTAGATATTTTATTACCGGAATAATACTTTGTTTCATTTTCTCTTATAATTCTTGACAATCCAAAGTACCCTAAGAGTTTAAATCTACAATCAACGTGAGTAATAAATTTTGATATTTATTTAATGGCTAATTTTTTATTTTTGAAAACCATGAAAATCTTTGACTAGGATTTCTCATTCTTATCATTCGTAATTTTGTTGTAGAAAGATAATATAAAGCTTCAGAACTTAAATATCTCAAAATGGCCGTTTTTGAATCCGTTTTACCTTTAGCAGTTTCCATAATATTAAATAGT
>CAKKLC010001139.1:25478-37737 GCA_918559645.1 Ceratonova shasta | reverse complement strand
TCGACATGAGCTGCGTTTTAAAACCAGTTGTGTCTGTCGTAAACTTTATCCGATCACGTGCACTCAATCATCGCCAATTTTGATCTTTCCTCGAAGAAATCGAATCTAAATCTGTCGACTTGCCATATTATACAGCAGTTCGATGGCTTAGCTGCGGCAAAGTACTACTGCAGTTCTTTAAGCTTATAGAGGAAATTAAAAATTTTCTTGCGGAAAAGAATAACCCTGAGCCCATTTTATCAGATGCAGAATAGATTTGGAAATTAGCAATTTTCGCAGATATAGTGACACACGTAAATAACTTGAATTTAAAGCTGCTAGGAAAAAACAACTTAATTTGTGATTTATTCGAGAAAATCAAAGCATTTAGAGTCAAGCTTATATTGCTTTAAAATCACATAAATAATCGTAATTTTTCACATTTTACGTGCTGTGAAAAATTTAGTACGGAAACTGACGCAATATTTCCAACCTTTTTTGCAGTAAATGTAATCGCAGATTTAAAACATCAATTTTAAACCCGTTTTTCTGATCTTGACATAAACTCAAGGGAAATTAGTCTCTTTTAAAATCCATATGAATGCAACATTAATGATGTTTCAAGCCAGTTTCAAATGGAAATAATTGATCTTCAAGCTAGCGATCAAATCAAGAGCAAATATAAGGAAGGAAATCTGATCGAGTTTTACAAATTTTTGGACGCAAAAGAGTTTCCTAATTTAAAGCAATTAGCTAGTAAATATATTTATTTTTATGGCACTACATACGTGTGCGAACAAACATTTTCTAGGATGAAATATCTCAAATCCAAGTATAGGACAAATTTATTGGATGAACATTTGCAATCATTGCTAATTATTGGCGTTTCAGATATAAATCCGAACTTTGAAGAAACTCTCCGGGAAAAATCCCAGTTCCACCATTCCCATTAAAGGGTTATTGAATTTTTTTTATTGTATATTTAATAAATGTTTATACATCATTTTTGGAGCCGTAATTTACTATTAAAAAATTCAAGCTACATTTCTTAAAATGTTTTTTAAACTTAAATACGTACAATGCTTTGCCCCCACTGACGAATTAAATCGCCAAAATGGACCGGGGAATCAAAACTTTTGGACACCTCTGTCATAGATTAATGTTCTTTGCTTAATGAAATGAATAAATTGAAATAAAGATATTTTTTAAATCTACATGTTTGAAGGGTTTTTAGTTATTCTAATATAAGTAAGAAAATTGAAACAATTTCATATAGATTACATATTTAAAATTTTATAAAAATCAAAACTCTCAATATTGTTATTATATTTGGTAAATTGATTTTTTCTTTAATTTATGAATAAATACCAATAGTTTAAAGATTTGATTATAAATAGATTAGTTGTCAGAGCTCTATTCAATATTTTATGGTAAATAATATCTCACATATATGGTCAGAATTAGTAGAATGATAGAATTGTAACAAATACTATTATAATTAGATTATTTTGAAGCCTGAACACAAAATTTAATTAAAATAACCTCCTGAATGATTTTTATTTCATAATACTATTGTTTGTAAAATAATTTTATATAATGAGAATCTGGATAAATCTGAAAAACTGCGGTTTTTCCTAAAAGGATGTAATATAGTATGATTTTAGGCTTTTATAGTCAAAAATTAAGTTTGATCTTTTTTTGTAATCAAAAAAGCTCTTGAAAATAGATAAAATAAGAATAGATCAACGTGTCTCTCAGATATATTATAAAAGGAGATGTTTTAATTTAAAATATGATTAAAATATGCAGATTTTTTCTTATTTATTTTCCATCTTTTTTAAAGGGTCTAAGATAGAATCAATGAAATAGTAATTGGGGATAATAAATTTAAGAAAACAACCAAAATTGTTTAATTTTTAAATAGTACATAATTGATATGGATTAGATTAAAGTTGTTAAAAATAAATTTTTAAAAGCAGTTTTATCCAAGTAACAGTGTTTTAAAAGTTTATACCAGCAAAATTAGCAATTTTTGAGTATATATTTTTTAGATTTGTAGAAAAAACTGTGGAAAAAAATAAAATTGAATTTTATAATACTGAGACATTTTTAATATAGATGCTAAAAAAACTCCAAAATAAAAAATTTTTATGATTAAATCTATATTTGAAAGTCTAATTGTAAACTAATTTATATTTTTTATTATAAAATAAGTTTTATTTTAGATGAATATATAGTATACAGATTTAATTAAGAATCAAATTTTACTATCCTGTTATATTAATTATAGATAATCAATATAAAATGTATGTGAAATGCAAGAAGAATTATATTGCTAAAATTTAAAATAAATTATTATATAAATAACATAATTCACTTGATTATTGTTACAATATAGAAATTCTTTAATTCAAATATCATAATTGATTTTCAAAATTTGTAGTTATTTTAAAGCATAGTCATCATCTATTATCCAAATTCTATCTGATTTAATAAACATTATTTTTTGAAGGATTAGTTGTTCTGCTTTTAATAAAAAAATAAATCTTAATAATTGTCCGTAAGGTATTATAAAATTATTTGACGAGATGCTTGAATTGTTAGGAGCGTATAATGAAAATGTTGATGGCAATATTAAAGTTATAAATAAATTTTTTCAATGTAGTTTTGAAAAATTTAAGTTTTTAAAAATAGAATACATAACAAATGTTGAAAATAACATAAATATAACTCTGGTAATTAGTATTAGTATAATTAACATAGGACCAATACATTTATATTAATTCAAGTCGAATCATATTTAATGTTTTATACTTTTTTAGAATTTACAAAATATTGTATGGAAAGATTGAAAAAATCTTTAGAAGAAATTTTAATTTATAAACACGAACAATTTTTGGAAATTCATTAAAAATTTTATTTCCGATAAAAACTTTTATAAAGAGAGAAACTAAAAGAACTACATCATGGAAAAAAATGACCGCAAAAGTTATAGAAGAAAAAAATGACCCGTAAGTAATATTTTTACAATAAAATAAACAAATTAAAAAAACCTTAACTTTGAATAATTCAATAATTTTACGGAAAGTATTATCCTCAAAAAAATCAAAAAAAATTATCATGGAAAAAAAATGACCCGGTTCATTTTTTTTATGTTTTAAAGAACTCTGTACTTATTTCTATTCAAGTAGAGTTAGTAATTTCAAACTTTACATTAAAGAAATGTATTTATTGATTTGATATTATAGGGGAATATAAATGATACATTTTTAAATCGTGCTTATTTCGTGACCTAAAAAATAATATCAAGCAGTTCCTAAAAAGAAGTTCAATAAATAACGATAAATCTATTTAAAATTATATATTTATTTTTAATATTTTGATAACTTCTTTATAAGTTTAAGTTTTAAATATAATAATGAGCATAGAATTTATAAAAAAAGAAATAGCGGACAGTATAATCAATTTTATTTATATAATTGAACTTATTATTAAAAGATTCAGTATTCTGTTTATTCACTATAGTAATTGAATATAAAAAATTATCCTTGTCACAAATAGTCATGTAAATATATTCGTTGATATTTGGCAATCCTTTATATGATTTTAAAGTAATTAGTAAAATCATATATTCAGATCTTACAATGCAAGAAATAATTGCAATATATGACCAGAAATTCTTTTTTTAACCAAGTAGTAAGATTCTATGATGATATAAAAGAAGTATCAACAATTCAAATTTAACAGACTTGCTTTCTTTATGAGACTTGTTTATATTATAATTCATAGACTAAGCAATATGTAGTTATGTATGATAGAGTAGCATACATCAACGGGTTAATATTTAAAAATTCAGATACTTTTAAAATATAAGCTTCCAAACTTAGACACAACAACTCTGCCACCATTAAAAATTTTGCATAAAACCTAAATACATCCTTTCAACTCACTTTTTTGTTAGAATAATTTTTTTGATAAGAAACACATTTAGAATGCATGCAAATCTACTCTATTCAATCATTATTTCGTGATGATTTTATATGACCTTATCTATCTGACAACAATGACAAAGTTTTATATACATATAAAGGCATGATTCATAAGTTTAAAAAAAATTTGTTCATTAATCATATTTTAATTCCTTAAAGTACATAATCGCCTATTTTAAATACAATTTTAATACATTTTTCTACTTTCTATTCTGAGACCTGTCGGATCACGAAATATACACAGTCCGTATTTTTTTATTGAAAGACTTGTAATTCAGAAATGTCTGAAGAGTAATATTTATACTAGTATTTTGAGATCTTAATTTAATTATTTGGATAATAAAAATAAACGTTTAATTTAAAAAGTATATAATATTGTTAAAAATAAAAGTCCTGAAATGATTATGAAAATTCTAAGAGTCCTCATAAGATACAGAATTGTTATTATGAATAATGGCGGGAGTTTGCATAGAAGATTCAGCAAATAATTGTTTAGAACAATATAGAAGTATAAACCATATAAAAAGGGGTTATGGATTTGTTTCAATATTTTCTCTAACAAACCTTATCTTCATTTTCAAAGAATTCAATATTTAATTCATTTTCATAGTTATATAATATTAAAAACAAGAAAATTTTTAGATTACTTGTTATGTTTTGAATTTCAATTCAAAATATATAAATTTTAATAAATTTGTCAAACAAATTTTCTGTGTATATTTTTTATCAACAAATAATATAAAAAAAATTGTTTTTTTCAAATTTTTTAATACATTGAATAAACTACTGTAAAATTCCATTATTTTGAGTTGTTACTGTTTTATTTCAAAAAAGAATAATTGTTGGCGATCAAAATGTGAAGAATTTTCTACTTTTATGCTGTTAAAAACTTTTTAGGAGCTTAAAATGTTTATAATTTTTCTATCGGATAGTTTTTAGCAGAGATACAGAATTCAGTCTAAATATTAAATTTTTATAGAAAAGTTTGTAGAAATAATTATATATATAATTCTGCAATATCTTTTCATTAATAACTTTAAGTCTTTATGTTTTTAGCATTTTGAAATTATACTTTACACAATTTGAAGCTTTAAAAAGATGATTGTTTATTTATCCTTACGGATCGAAATATGTTTTTATTCTAACAAAAATTTATTTAATTAATAAAGAGACTGGTATTGGAGTTACAAAAGTTAATTTTGATTTATAGTGAAATTTTTAAGTCGGTAACTTTCAAACCTAATATAAGATTTCATACAACTATAATGAAGTTTCTGTATCGAAAATGTTGAAAACTAAAAATTTTTAAACAGAATGTGCAAAAATATTTTTCTATTTAATATGAGAGTATCTTTGACGTTAATTACATAATCTTTTCTTATTTGAAATTTTATATGTAATATGTTTACGAAATATTTTTTTTTATTTAGCATTCTTTTAAAGATGATTAATCAAAGATGAATTTAATTAATTTTATCTTTTTGATTATCCTAAAATATTTTTCTTCATATACATATAAATATATCATAGCGGCAAAAGCATATGAAATATTCTTTAATATTTTCTTCAAAGTAGTCAAAAAGCAATCATTATTAAATCATTTTATAAATAAATACAAAGTTTGGTAAAATATATTTTCAAAGTATAAACAAATAAAAAATTATGTCGAACTTTATAAATCAAGTTTATTGGGCAAAAAATATATATTGCACTAAATAAAATGTTATAACAAAATAAAATAAGTTTAAACAGTTCAAATTATCATACTATCCCTTGATTTTTTTACCCATAAAAATGATTATAAATGATAAAGAAAGCCAAAAATATGTTTTATTTTATATTTTTATATGAGAACATTGAAGCTTTTGAGTCCGAAAATGTTATGATCAAAATCAAAAAATTATTAAAGTTCTTTAATTTAGACAATTTTGATTATAAAACAATTTTCTACTATTGAACGAATACCCTAGAATGGTTTTTTTAATTTAGTATATATATATGACTAAAATCAAAATAATTTATAGATCATTTTTGTTTATAAGAAATAATAATTTTTCCTTAATAATTTAATATATATTTTCAATTAATAAAAGGCCACTTTTATATAGATTATTGTGATTGAAATATACTACTATAACTTTAATCTTTATAAAGATTCAATATTTATTTATTCCTTTCTTTGAAAATCTAATTATAGATATAAAAAATTCAATTCAGATGAAATTTATATAGGGTTTTTCGATCAATGTCAAAATTATTGCAATCAATATCATAATTTTTCGTTTAATGTCATAATTATTGCAATCAATAATATAATTTTTCGATCAATATCATAATTATTGCAATCAATATCATAATTTTTCGATTAATATCATAATTTTTGCAATCAATATCATAATTTTTCGATTAATATCATAATTGTTGCAATCAATATCATAATTGTTGAAATCAATATCATAATTATTGCAATCAATATCATAATTTTTCGATTAATATCATAATTGTCGCAATCAAAATCATAATTGTTGCAATCAATATCATAAGTTTTGCAATCAATATTATTATTTTTCGATCAATATCATAATTGTTGCAATCAATATCATAATTTTTACATCAATATCATAATTGTTGCAATCAGTATCATATCTGTTGCAATCAATATCATAATTTTTGGGATCAATAGCAAAAGTTTTGCAATCAATATTATAATTTTTTGATTAATTTCAAAATTTTTCGATCAATATCATAATTATTGCAATCAAAATCATAATTATTGCAATCAATATCATAATTATTGCAATCAATATCATATTTTTTCGATCAATATTATAATTGTTGCAATCAATATCATAATTGTTGCAATCAATATCATAATTTTTGGATCAATATCATAATTGTTGCAATCAATACCATAATTTTTGCGATCAATACCATAATTTCGATCAATATCATAATTGTTGCAATCAAAATCATAATTATTGCAATCAATATCATAATTTTTGCAATCAATATCATAATTTTTGCAATCAATATCATAATTATTGCAATCAATATCATAATTTTTGCAAACAAAATCATAATTTTTGCAATCAATATTATAATTTTTCGAATAATATCATAATTATTGCGATCAATATCAGAACAAGTTTCCTAATGAATTAAGATTAGCTCTCATTATTAATTCTTATTAAGATAGTAAAATAGATGCAAATGACATAGAATTTAAAATGGAAGAAGAAATACAAACATTTTGTGATGATAAAATGTATCAAGTAGAATGCACCGAGCATAATGTTCTTTGTACAGAAAAAACAGCTACAAATTCGATAACAGATAAAAATAAAGTACCTTTTAAGGTAAAAAACATTGTTTTTATTGAAGATAGAGAACGAATTATAGCAAAAACACTGGAAGGCATGTCTGTATGTGCTATTGCAAAAATGTTTTAAAACAATTATCCAACCACGTATAGCATTGTCAAAAAATATTAAAAATGAAGGCGAAATACATGCTGAGCGCAAAGGTAGGTATAGAAACTCAAAACTAACCACAGATATAAAAGAAAATTTATTAAGTTATGTAAATAACAATTGTACAAAAACTCGTAAGGGAATGAAAGATTGAATACGAATCACATATGGTATTGTTGTATCAACAAGCACAATCAACCTCCCCTTAATCAATTTCATTACACTTTAAAATGTGTAACTTTAGTACCCGATCGAAGGAATTGTAATAAAAAAATTGAACTTTGACTAACATATTCTGCTCATTATCGTACTTTAGAAATCAAGAATGATGATAAAAATTTTATTTTTATAGATAAGGTAGGATTTGCTGTTGCTACCCGACCTAGCAGAGGAAAAAGCCTTCAAGATGAATCAGCTTATCTGAATGTCTCAGCTGCTAGAAGTAGAAATATTTCCGTCGTTGCTGCTATGAATAAATATGGTATGTTATACCATTATATTAATGAAAGGACTGTAACTGGTGAAGACTTTAAAAATTGTTTAAAAGAAATTAATATAAATTGTCTTCATTCCTGTATAGCAACACCAATTTTTATAATGGATAATGCTTGCATTCACCACTATCAAGTATTGGTTGCTGATAAAGAAATTTCTTCCTACCAAATTAAATAACTTCCCTTCATTCCCCATTTTTAAATCCTATTGAGAACCTATTCTCAGTCTGGAAATATTGTGTTATTCGAAGTAATGCACGGAATGAAGCACAATTGAGAAGGTAAATTTTAGAGAAATTTAATAAGATCACAGCTGAACACTGTAGTGCTTTTAATTAAAAGATGCTTGGTTATTTGCTTAAGGCTGAATTAGGACAGGAAATTCTTGAATAATAAACATGGTTTTTTATTTCTTTATAATATTGATTGCAAAAATTATGATATTGATCGAAAAATTATGGTATTGATCGCAACAATTATGATATTGATAGCAATAATTATGATATTGATAGCAATAATTATGATATTGATCGCAACAATTATGATATTGATAGCAATAATTATGATATTGATCGAAAAATTATGACATTGATTGCAACAATTATGATATTGATCGAAAAATTATGATATTGATTGTAACAATTAAGATATTGATTGCAACAATTATGATATTAATCGAAAAATTATGGTATTGATCGCAACATTTATGATATTGATCGAATAATTATGATATTGATTGCAAAAATTATGATATTGATCGAAAAATTATGGTATTGATCAAAAAATTATAATATTGATTGCAAAAATTATGATATTGATCGAAAAATTATGACATTGATTGCAAAAGTTATGATATTGATTGTAACAGTTATGATATTGATCGCAAAAATTATGATATTGATTGCAATGATTATGATATTGATCGAAAAATTATGACATTGATTGCAACAATTATGATATTGATTGAAAAATTATGGTATTGATTGCAACAATTAAGATATTGATCGAAAAATTATGGTATTGATCCCAACAATCATGATATTGATCGCAAAAATTATGATATTGATCGAAAAATTATAATATTGATTGCAACAATTATGATATTGATTGCAAAAATTATGATATTGATTGCATCAATTATGGTATTGATCGAAAAATTATTATATTGATTGCAAAAATTATAATATTGATTGAAAAAATTATAATATTGATTGCAAAAATTATGACATTGATTGCAACAGTTATGATATTGATTGCAACAATTATGATATTGATCGAAAAATTATGGTATTGATTGCAACAATTATGATATTGATAGCAATAATTATGATATTGATCGAAAAATTATGACATTGATTGCAACAATTATGATATTGATCTAAAAATTATGATATTGATCGCAAAAATTATGATATTGATCGAAAAATTATGATATTGATTGTAACAATTAAGATATTGATCGAAAAATTATGGTATTGATCGAAAAATTATAATATTGATTGCAAAAATTATGGTATTGATTGCAACAATTATGATATTGATCGAAAAATTATGGTATTAATCGAAAAATTATAATATTGATTGCAACAATTATGATATTGATCGCAACAATTATGATATTGATCGTAACAATTATGATATTGATTGCAACAATTATGATATTAATCGAAAAATTATGGTATTGATCGCAACATTTATGATATTGATCGAAAAATTATGACATTGATTGCAACAATTATGATATTGATCGAAAATCACTATAATAGTGGTATATAAAATCTTAATAATCAAAAAATAAAATGTATCCAATATAAAGTTATAAATTACTAAAAGTTTTTTAAACACGATATTATGTTGAAATTTATAAAAAAATCTTAGTAATTTTGATACATTCAGCACAAAACCTATACATAATTAAAACATAAACTTTTGCTATTCTATATATTTTTTAATTATAGACAGAATATGACTTTAAAATTTATTTATCGGGAAAGACAGTTATGAATGTTTTGCAAAAGGTCCATTCAATATTATAAATAAACTTAAATTGAAATTTTCAATAGAAATAGAAATTTTCTTGAATGCTATTAGTTAAGGTTGAATTGCTATAAAAATTCTTTAAATTAATAGAAAAGAAAATTATAATAGGAGAAAGTGATTACTGATTCTTATCCAAGATTCATCCTGCCATCATTGGCTAAATTAATAGTATTAAAATTAAAAGAAGAAAATTAAAAAACTGTTGAATGTTGAAAATGATAACTGAATTAAATTATATTATGTATTTTACTGATATCTTGTCAACTTAAATATTTTTATTCATAAAAATATTATTACGATTCTGAATAATATTCAATAATCATAAACCGCTGATGTAATTGAAAAAGTTTATCAAAACAAGTAAACGTGGTATTGAATCAAACATAATTTATTATTTGTAACTGGTAAATTATAAGTTTTTATTAAATTATCAACTGATATCTGTCTTAATATTTTTAACTGTAGTAAATGAAAACAATGATAGGTATGTAATATCAATAAATATAAAGATTTTTAAAAACTGATAATATAGTTACAGATTTAATTAAAGAAATATTTAGAAATTGATCATTTGGGTCTGAAATACAAAAGTTTGTTAACTAATTTTTTATGTAGTGAAATTACTATAGTTAATAAATAAACAAGATAAAAAATCTTCTAATCAACAATCAAGAAATTTTAATAAAATGGTATCTTTATATTAAAAAAATGCCACCTTACTCTATATCAGTATAGTGAGCTATCAAGACTTTCATATTTCACAACCTTTGATTGAACCATCAAATACCATACTAAAGTATACATGAATTAAGTAATTTTTGAATCTTTTAGAATTTATGTTATATATTCTTCAAGCTTTAAACACTTTATGATCTATTTGGGAGGCTGATTTTACTGTTTAAATACATTTTACAAGTATGATTTTTTGTTAAAAGATCTACCGAAAAAATTGTATATTTACTGAGATTCATGAAGAAACCAGAATTTTGACATATTTAAACATCTAAAATATAAACTCATAATCATCAAAACACTTTTAAATAGATGACCATACACATTATAATATTTTTTAAATTAATTTGCCTAATTGTTGTCAGGTATGGCAAAAAAATTTAATAATTAATTTTCTTAAAAAATCTTAGTTATAGGTATATTTTTCTCATTCTAAAAATAATATTTTTAATTATTTTCATAAGAGAATCTGTCAAATTTAAGAGGTAAATGTTTCTTATAAACTAAAATCTTATTATAACCATAAATATGAAAACAACATGTATCAAAAATAATAAAATTTCATAATGAATTTATAATTCATTTTTCATAAAAAAATAATATAAGTAATATGAAGAAAAATGAACTAAAACTTGTTAAATAAATAAACATAAAACACTTTTATAATAAAATATTTAACAAAAATATTTCACTAAATTTTTTATTGATTATTTGAACATGATACATGAGAAGCTTTCCCTTCAACCCTTTTCGCACCTCTGTAATGCCACTCTTCCAATTCATCATGCCAAAATTGATCAAATTTTTCTTTACATATTGAACATTTCTTAAATTTAATTTCATTTCTACCCCATCATCAACAATTTCCGATATAGCCATACAAGATACTTTCTCCTCTTCCGTTTTACTCACCGTATTCTTTATTATAATTACAGGTTTTTTGTCAGCAACTCGCTCACTAAAATTCATCCAAACCATTCTTGATTCAAACCAATTCCTTGAAACCACTTTGATTTGTTTACTCTGCATATTTTTTGAAAAGTGCCAATCTAAGTGTTGGGAGTATTCTTCAGATTGAGCATCTAGAAATCTCAAACCACACGACAGGCACATCTTGCCTGTCAAATGACGTTGAATTATTTGCGCGTTTTGGCTAAAAGTAAAAGAAAATCAACTGTCTCAAAAAATCTAGTGAAAAAGACCACGAAATGTCAGGATTCTTCAAAGAACCATTTTCTTCATTACTATTGGACTTTTTAGGCATTTTCTTCATTAACATCGCAACTGTTTCTTTTAGTTGCTGCTTTTGAATACTATCTAAAAATAGTATCCGTTATTTACTATTCATGGATGGAAGATCAATTTTAGAGGCCGAAAATGAACTAAAAACTTCTCTTTTAGATTTCCGAGATTCACTCATCTAAAATAAAACCTATTCTATTACATTAGCTAATTTGTTCTCGTTATCAATTGACCTATAGTATTTTGCTTGATCTGGACCTCTCTTACGACTAACTTCACCCACTGGCACGTGAACATTATTACCCAATCCGCT
>CAKKLC010001139.1:0-19669 GCA_918559645.1 Ceratonova shasta | reverse complement strand
ATAAATATGAGTACATGGATTAGAATAACGGGACAAATTATTCGGAATTTTACCAGTATGCTTTGCCACAGTTTATGAAATAACAATTTTTTTCTTATTTCTATTTACTGTATTCAAAAAAGAATGGTAGCAAAAATACTTTTTCGGTGTTGCAGTTTTGAAAAATAAAAAATTCATGATTTATTAGTTTCCTTCGAGGGCCAAAAAATTGAAGCTAGCGAGCTTGATATGGCCCGCGGGCCATAGTTTGGGCATCGCTGTTTTAAACTATTACAGATTTTTGGCGCTTTTTATAACTGTTACTGATTTTGGCACTATTTTAACTGATTAAGATTTTTGTGCTTTTAAACAATTACAGATTTATGCCCATTTAAACTGTTACAGATTTTGGCACTTTTTTAACTGATACGGATTTTTGTGCTTTTAAACTATTACAGGTTTATGCCCATTTTAAATATTACAGATTTTGGCACTTTTTACCTGATTCTAAGTTTTTTACTTTTTGATTATTACAGATTTTTGCCCTTTTTTTTACTGTTACAGTTTTTGGCACTTTTTTTGACTGATAAAGATTTTTGTGCTTTAAAAAAATTACAGATTTATGCCCATTTTAACTATTACATATTTTGGCACTTTTTTAACTGATCTGAGTTTTTTAATTTTTGACTATTACAGATTTTTGCGCTTTTTTTAACTGTTACAGATTTTGGCACTTTTTTAACGAATTCTGAGTTTTTTACTTTTTGACTATTACAGATTTTTGCGCTTTTTTTAACTGTTACAGATTTTGGCACTTTTTTAACTTATTCTGAGTTTTTTACTTTTTAACAAATACAGATTTATGACTATTTTAAGTATTACAGATTTTGGCACTTTTAACTGATTCTGAGTTTTTTACTTTTGACTATTACAGATTTTGATAATTTTTTATAACTGATTCTGAGTTTTTATTAATTTTAGCCTTTTTTTCAAACCAAACAGTAATTATTGATTTAGAATTCATTAACTGATTAGAATGTATTTTATTCTTTTTACTCAAGATTATGAACCAATTAAACAAAACAAAAAAATGTTTTTTGGTAATAATTTTAAGTAATAAAATAAAATTCTTTGTATAATTATTAAGTTGAGTTCCTTCTATATTTTTCTTAATGAAAATTTAAAAAATTTAGTATTTATATTATATTATACTAATTTATTTTTTAAAAAAATAGCTCCTTTTAATAATTATATATTTTTTATGAGTTGAAAAAGCTATATATTGTTCACCGATGGAGTCTCATAAACTTGTAGATATTAAAAAAATATATAATAGTGACTATCTGATACTAAAATTTAATAGAAATATTAAACACTGAAAATACCTCACTTAATAACTTTTTAATACAACAAACTATTATTGTATCGTTTTGTTCAAAATCATATATTTTCGGTTTCCAAGAAAAACTTTTTAATGATTTATGAGAAATTAAGATTATAACTTAGGTCAAATTTTATAACAACATGCTTGATTTAGATTTCTGTTTAACTTTAAAACTGACATGAAACTAATACTAATATTTTTATTTATCTAATTTCAACATGTTCAAAAAAAATTTCAATTAAATTTCAAGTCTTTATGAGTCATTAAGAAAATTAACTGGTAAGCTTGTGTATCATTCACTTTTACTATATATGGTTAATTAAATATTATTTAAAACAACATATTGAATGAGAAAAAATAATAATAAAGCTTTTTAATTCTTAATTTATTGTGTTATAATACTTTATAACTATTTCGTTTCTTTAGTTAGTAAAATTTTAGCTTTTTAAATCAATTATAATTTTATTTATATCATAGATAACTCTAAGTTTTTCTATCAAGTTAATCAAGTCAAAGAATATGATAAAATTATTTGTGTTATAACAATAGAGTAAATATTATACGTTTAAATCTTTTAATTTATAATGAAATTGTAATTTCTCTTAAATAATCTAGATAATGTGATTGCCACCTGCAAATCAAAAATTTTGTTAATTAGTAACATTTTTAAGTAAAGAAATGGATCAGTCAAAAAGGCGCCAAAATTTTAAAAGTTTTAAAAAGCGCTAATAAAAAAATTTAAATTAAATTAAGATTTTTGTAAAATAAATTATTCTTATGCTTCCATTCCCATGTAAATTGTTGACATTTAAAGATAAATGTATAGAATTGATCTTTTTTTAAAATGATTTATAAAATCAAATCAGTCGAAAATGTATAAATTAGTTTATACTTTGATGAACTTGAAAATAATTCGTTAATATTAAATGTTAACAGAAATATAATATTAATATTAAGAATGATTAATTAAAATTACTTTGTTTAATATTGAAAAATTTTCCGGTAAAATAAATTTTAGTAAAAATACAAAGAAGAATTTTGAATTAAAATTTTTTAGAACTCTTAACTGGAATGTAAATTTATAGAATTTTTATTAATAAATTTATCAAAATGAAATTAGTAAATTTTTACTGATCTGAAATATTTGTTTGGCTTTCGACTGACAAGTTTAATTTATTGAAAAAGCTCTTTCTTTTTTATGAATTTTAGTTTTTAATTTTAATCATTTTTTTTTTGTATTTATTTTACTGATAGCATTTTTGGTATTTAATTTGCACTGATCCAAATTTTAGGTCAATTAAAATTTTCACTTTATAAAAATTTCATATTATTATATAATCAAGCTATAATAATAAATTATATAATATGTTTAAAAATATAACCTAGTATTAAAGTACTCTTATATTTAACAAAGTTACACAACAAATTACAAAGTTTGTAAATGTCTCAAAATCAATACAATAAAAAGAAGAATAAATTAAATAATTGATAGTATTTATACAATATTTAGCATATTACAAGGTTCTTGTTACAATTAACTTTGTATTTGTGGTTGAAAATAGTTTCATCTATCTAAGCTACAAGTGTATTTCTCATTTTTTACCACTCTATATCAAGTTATTAATTCTTGTTTTTATAAAGCTGAAAATAATTCTAACATCAATACTAAGATATATTAGATTTAATTTTTCTAATTTAAATTCATTAAATACTTTATCAATCTTAAGTTAATTTTTTGAAAGATTTTTGAACCACAACTATTTTATAATATTTTATTTAAAAACTAAAATTATTAAGTTATATATGTACAAATTTTTTTAATTAAATGAATTTAGTAGATGATAAAAATTGATATTATTTTTTTTGCTAATTTTGATAATTATACATCAAGTTTTTAAGAACGAATATTGACCATTTTAAACTCACTTTTGGACAACTTTACATTAATCTTGAAGTGTCAATAACTTCAACATCATTATCAGTTTTAACCAAATATAAAGTTACATCATCTTCTAATGGATTTTAAGTTTTAAATTGCAAATAGAATTTTAAAAAGTTGACATATTCTTTGTATATTGTATATTTAATATCTCATCTTAAAATAAAAAAACTTTTTAAAGCAAAAAACAAGTTATTATAGCAATAAAAATGCTTTTATAATTAAGAAAATTTAAAATAGTCAATTTTCCGTTGTATGACTAAAATGATCTCCAAAAGTGATTATTATGGAATGTGACGCAGGATTCTTTAAGAAAATTTATTTTTTATATTTAATAAATCAAAAACATACAACACCTTATTTACTACCCAAATGAACATTACTCTCTAAATAATACAACACTACTACTAATTTAGGAAAATTGTTACATTACAACGCATCGCACCCCAAATCATTAAATATGACCCAAAGGAACATTAAACTCCAAATATAAGTTAGTCCAAATTGTTCTCTAAATAATATTTTTTCGGAATCCTTCGGAATAATAAATGTCTCAATGCATATAATAGAGTAATAGCTGTTAGTTTGTCTATCCGATAGTCGTTCCAATAATTGAATAGCCTGTACTTGCTTGACCACGCATCGGTAAGTGGGACTCGTGCAGAACTCTCACCCCAACGATTAGAATTGCTACTCGCCAGCGGTTCTCGGAAGATAAATGATGCTATATTTGATACAAATAATTGAATATTAACTATAAAAATTAAGTTTTTATTTGGAGAGTAATGTTTATATGGCTAGCATATAAGATTTTGTATGTTGTGGATATATTGAATATTAACTATAAAAATAAAGTTTTTATTTGGAAAGTAATGTTTATTTGGCTAGTATATAAGATTTTGTATGTTGTGGATATATTGAATATTAACTATAAAAATAATGTTTTTATTTGGTGAGTAACGTTTATATGCTAGTATATAATATTTTGTATGTTGTGGATATATTGAATATTAAGTATAAAAATAAAATTTTTATTTGGAGAGTAATGTTTGTTTGGTAGTATATAAGATGTTGTGGAAATAATTGAATATTAACTATAAAAATGAAGTTTTTATTTGAAGAGTAATGTTTATTTGGAAGTATAAAAGATGTTGTGTAAATAATTGAATTTTAACTGTAAAAATAATGTTTTTATTTGGAGAGTAATGCTTATATGGCTAGTATATAATATTTTGTATGTTGTGGATATATTGAATATTAAATATAAAAATAATGTTTTTATTTGGTGAGTAACGTTTATATGGGTAGTATATAAGATTTTGTATGTTGTGGATATATTGAATATTAACTAAATAAATAAAGTTTTTTTTAGGGATTAATGTTCATTTGGGTAGTATATAAGATGTTGTGGAAATAATTGAATATTAACTATAAAAATGAAGTTTTTATTTGGAGAGTAATGTTTATTTTGTAGTATAAAAGATGTTGTGTAAATAATTGAATATTAACTATAAAAATGAAGTTTTTATTTGGAGAGTAATGTTTATTTGGCAGTATAAAAGATGTTGTGTAAATAATTGAATTTTAACTATAAAAATAATGTTTTTTTTTGGAGATTAATGTTCATTTGGGTAGTATGTAATATTTTGTATGTTGTGGATATATTGAATTTTAACTATTAAAAAATAAAGTTTTTTTTGGAGTTTAATGTTCATTTGTGTAGTATATAAGATGTTGTGGAAATAATTGAATTTTAACTATAAAAATAAAGTTTGTGTTTTTTAGATTAATACTCATTTGGTAGTATATAAGATGTTGTGGAAATAATTGAATTTTAACTATAAAAATGAACTTTTTATTTGGAGAGTAATTTTTATTTGGTAGTATAAAAGATTTTGTATTTTGTGGATATTTTGAATACAAATTTAAAGAAATAAAGTTTTCACTATAAACAATATAATATTAACCATAAAAAAGAATATTTCTTTAAGACGCTTGCTTCACATTTCATAATAAACTCTTTCCGCAACCATTTTACTCTGTATTCAAATTTCCTATCTCATTCCAATAAATAATAAAAATTTATTTTCTATTTGAAATAAATTTTATTGAGATATTTTGTTATCATTATAAAATATTTTATTTAATAAAGAATCTTTTAAAAATATTTAAATTTTTTAATTATTTTTCTGTCCTTATGGTAAATAACGGACTTTGTATTTTTTGACAATTATTCAAGTGTAAAATCAGTATATTAAAATGTTTTTTAAGAGAAAAAAATCATCAACAACAAAATGGGATTCATTTGATTAATTTTCATTTATCTATGGATAAAATCAACAAATTCATCCAAAGTTTTGTATTTACTGTATATATCAGATGGTTTTAACTTAAAAATATTAAAATATTTTTTTCTTTGATACTTCAAAAACAAAATTTTTTAGTTTCACTGAGCCGTCTCAGTTAAAATATAATTGGGAATATTCCATGATGAATGGGAATAAATTTATGCTCAAATTTAGTTTGATCCATAATAAAATTTATTTTTCCTTAATATCTGCTTGTTATTTATAAGAATCTTGTCGATTTTGATTGATTGTTTTCAGTTTTAAATACAGGCAACTCAACATGTTTTATTGATGATTTCTAATTGTACTAAGATTCAAAATGACTAATTATATTGGTAAAAAATTTGCTATGAATTATCATAGTCTAATCAGAAATAATGCCATTTTAAACTTTTAATTGATATTTCAATACAGTGGATCTTCAAGTTATAAGTTTTTTGCTACGTTTTAACATGATTATTAAATTTATTACATAAGCACTTGTTTGAACCTTTACAATATCACACAGTGTAAATTTTTCAACAGTTAATAGACAAATACCACGCATAGTACTGGTTCGATCAGTACGGTATTGAAATTTTTAAAATATGGTGTTTTTAAAAATACACAAAATTCTGTTTATTGATTTAGTTTGAAATCAATAGGTATTGCTAGCTTAAAAATTTTAATAAATATATAAAGGTCAAATCTCAGAATAAGGAATACCAAAGTACCGAAATTTCCAGTATAACGTATCTGCAATTTGTCCCGGATGATCTTTCATACAAAATGAACTAATATAAAATTCAATATAGAGAATTCAATCTCAGAATAACAATTTTTTTTTCAAAAATAAGGGAATTGTGGTTTAATTTTAGACAAAATTTCTACGAACTCATTTTGTTTTTGCCAATAAGTGGTACAGCACGTTTTCATTAAAAGTTATAAGTGATTACGTAACACATGGTTTACAAGTGATAGTCAGAAGAATTTTTGTTTTTTACATAGCTACCTACTCATCTTTGTTGTCTCTAAAAAATTGTTGTCATAAACATTTTTTTTACATTTTAATTGTGTTCATTTCTTAGATTTTTTCTACATATCTTCCTTGGTGCTTCGCTGTTTCTAAAACTTTTTTAAATAAAATTTTAAGTTTATTAAGTTCATTTGATTTTTTTCTACATTATTTTTTCTCTTTAGTGTTTCCCAGTGTCCAAAACTTTGTTTTACAAACTTTTTTTAAACAATCTTATCGGATTTATTAATAACGGAAAAAACACGTCGCCATTCACGCTTAAGGAGAAATTTAGTATTTTAGAAGAAGCCGATTCTATAAGGAAAAAAATGAAATTGCGAAAATACACGGCATAGCATCATCTAACATATTAACATTAATAAAAGATCGAAAGAAAATAGAAAACCAAATTAAAGACCGTGCAAATGGAACCAAAAGGAAGAAAATTTGTGGTGCATTTAATGATAATGTGGATAAAGCTACATTCACATGGCTCCAAGATGTACGGGTGCAAAATCTTCCGTTAAATGGACCATTGATTCGTTTTAAGCCTTAGAATTTGCAAAGATGCTTAAAGTTGAATCATTATAGGTAAGTGTCGGATGGCTCAATAGGTTTTGAGAACGCTATGGAATTAATTCCAGAGCAATTTTTTGGAGAAACGAATAGAGTCCCACAAGAACGTGTAGCAGAATGGCGTGCAGGAGACATAAAAAAAATTGTTTCAGAATTCGATAGAAATGAATTTTCAACGCCGATGAAACTGGAGTATTTTATCAGTTGCTTCCTCATAGAACATTAACATGCAAAGGAGATCCGTGTAAAGTGGGGAAAAATCAAAAGTTAGATCAACTGCTTTATTTTTCTGCAATGCTTCACGCACCGAAAAGATGAAGCCATTAATCATAGGAAAATACGTAAAACTTAGTTGCTTTAAAAATGTGCACACTTCTTTGGGATTATCGGTCAAACCAACTTGTTTGGATGACGCAACAAATATTTAATGAGTATTTAATAGACCTTGATAGAAAGATGACAAATAAAAAAAAATTCTTCTACTGTTAGACAACTGCTCAGCTCATAATTCGACATGTCGGCTGGAGCATTTAAGAGTAGAATTTTTTCCAAATAATTGCACAGCAGTTCTACAACCACTAGATTTGGAAATCATACGTGTCATAAAAGTGCATTACAGAGGTCATTTGTTAAAAAAAATACTCCTAAACATAACTTCTGATTAAAAAAATCGACGTAAAAGAGGCCAGTGATATGATTTGCCCTGCAAGGTGGGCTGTGTTGGAATCCACCATATCAAAAGTTGGGAGAAATTGTCAGTGATTTAAAGCACTGGCATGGATATGGTAGAAGTTAGCGAAGAATTGTTGGGCTCTGAAGCAAACTTTGAAACCAAATGAATAGAAATATGAAGCTCTTTTGTTCCTGTCACTAATGGTGTATCTTACGAAGATTATGTCGCAGTGGAAAAAACCGTGATGGTTGTAGGTTAATTATCTGAAAAAGAAATCATAGAAAAACTGCAACTGAGTGTTGAAAATGAGTCATCGGCAAATGAGAATGAGTAAGAAGTTGATGTTGTTCATCAAGAAGCAAAGGTTTCCTTGTCGGATGACAACAATATATTGAAGAATAATCGGGATACCTTTAAAACTATTCCAATGTTCCGAAAAATGTTTTCAAGAATGTTGCAAACTTGGAAAGTTCTATTTTGCAAGCAGCTAAGAAAAATTCGATTCAAAGCAAAATTTCAGATTTTTTTGTTAAAAAATAAAATTATTTGAGTACCGAAATTTTTTATGGTTTCGGTCATTTTTATTTTAGTGGATTTTGAACTTTTATAATATTGTAATGTTTATTGAACCTTTTAAAAACTTCAATAAAATAAATAGTATCACAGTTTAACAATAAATGTTTCATTTCCTATCTTACAATAATTACATTGATTAATACAAAGGCAGTTAGATTCGAATTAAATAACAATATAGTGATCAATCGTCAAAAGATGACCCATGCTGTTTGCATTCGGTAGGTATAATGGTACCCAAAACAAAGTAAAAATCTGGCATTTATTATAACGAATTTTCAGTATAGCAAAACATATTCTTTGGTCCCGTGAACTTCGTTTTACTGGGATTTGCACTGTATTTGCTTGTACAATTGTGTCACATATGCTGGTTTCGGCATGAAAAATCAGAAAAACAGAAAACAAAACAAAACAAAAATTTGTTTACTAGATTATAATTATGATTTAAAAATCATTAATAGGTAAACTAAATCGTAAATGTTATAGGGCCCGAGTGTCTTTAATAGTTTGGTTTCAAATAGTACGGGGAAATTCAGAAAATGATCAAATGCACTTTTCGAGGCATTCCTGTATTCTATTTGATATAATCAAAAAATTAACTAATTTAATATGTATATTCTAATTTTTTATTTCTTAAAATCTTGTTTATTTTATATTAAATAGTTTCCATTCTTTTCTTTTAATATTTTTCTAGTTTGGATAATAAAAAAAATTAGAATTAAAATGTTTTTAATTAATTACCGTAGAAAATTATTAAAAAAATTCAAAATCGCACATATAGGCAAGTTTAGACTGTAATTTAACTTAATTAATATTTCCTATAAGAATTTCTAATTCTAAGCGTTACAATTCAACAAAATTTATTTAAAAAAAAATCAATTTACTAACAATTTAATTGTTATCAATATCATTGTTTAAAAATTCATTAATATATAAAATTTGATATATTCCTCTATCCTCATGGAAAATAATTATATAAAAATTTAAATTAAAGTATAAAAATTCAAATATATTTAATTTATAAATATTTAATGTATCTTGATTAAATTTATAAAAAAGTATTTAAAAATTGTTCATAATTGTTTGTAAAGTGCCTCAATATCTTATTTAATTCCTCACCATTTGTATCATACTTGGCTATATTCATCAACAAAGTTTTTATTTTTGAAAATTTCCTCAATGTAGTCTCCTTAAAGTATTTTTTAAATATTAGTTCTATTGCCATTATATCAACAAGATGTTGTTTACCAACTAATATTGTAATATTTTTTTTTGTTTCTTCTATATTTTCATATATTGTGTCTGTTATTATATCAATCAGCTGATTCATTAAAGGAGCAAATACAACTTTCTTCAGTGTCAAAATCTCTTTTGAAAAAGAAGTCATTTTAATCACAATATTATGTATATATGACTGAATTTGTATTTCACTAATTGAAAATAAAGGAATTTCCTGTTTGACTTGAGTATTAGCCTTAATTTGCTGCAAAATTTGCTTAAACTTAGTCTTTACGTAATAAGTCAGGATTATTTGTAAAAATGAGTCTAGTCTACTTTTAATTTGATCCAAAGTGGATTCTTCAACTTTAAATGGAACAAGTGTATCGTAAAGTTCTTTATCTTTCTTAATCAGAATTTCGCTACACAATGAAACAGTAGTCGTCCGAGTATAAAATAAATTGCAGTATATAATTAAAAGTATATATTCAGGTGAATGTGCCGTATTGATATTTTTCGATTGATATTTACCATTTATTATCTTTTCATAAACCTTTTTCAGCTTTTCAATATAAAATATAAATATTCGGTTAAGATTTGAATCTTGAAATAAAATTTGATTCAAATCAAAGTCAGGAAAAACCTTCTCAGTATAAACAGAATTGAAAAAAGAACTTTGATAAAATACAAAATGGATAATAATACGGTGAAAAAATAAAGGACTCTGTGTTATCGGAATGACAATCTTCTGATTAGATCCTTTAGTCAGAAAATCGATATTTTTAATTTCCCATACTTCACCCTTAAAAACGTGATAAATTGTATCAATAGTTTGTTCAATTACAGAGTCGTTCAATTGATAATAAAGATTAATGAAATAGTTTTGAAAGTTTTGAAGAAGAAGATCGGGAGATATATAACCAATTGGTGTTTGTTCGATATCAGGGATAACATTTTCAAATTTTACCTTGAGGCGTTTTCCATTTTTGGATTTAAGCTTCTCAACAATAGTATCTATCTTTTCGCGTACTTTCATCATTTTATAACTAAGAATTTTAACCTTTTTCATGTTCAAAAACATAATTAATCTAAGTTTAATTTTTTGTTCTGTGGAATGGTCTTGAACTTCAATATCGTTGTCTCCAGGTTCCTTTAAAATAAATTCCTTTTCGATCTGATTTAAATCATAGAACAAGACCGCTGAACAGAGTTGGAAAAAAGAGTCAATTATGCTGATAAAGAACTTTATAAATATATTAAAATGGTTTAAATTATCACAGTTATAAAGAGAACACAAAGACGCTAGGTTGGAAGCATCTACGATAATAAAATTAATAAAACCCAAAAATATTTGAAAACAGAAATCCATATGTTGCTTCAACTCAGGGTGGCTGATTAGATAATGATCAAAGTTTAATTGCAATACATCACTTTGAGGTATTTGACTAAGTTCAGATGAGTTGTAGTCAGCATTGTATACAAATAACTTAAAAAATTGAAATAGAATATCCTTGAAAAAGTTTTTCCTAAATTTTTTGAAGTTTTCCATAATTCTATCATAAAAAAAGGTGATGTAGAGAAATAAAAAATCTTCTTGAGTGTTGATGATGGTTAAATAGGTAATGAACTTTTGCTTTTCTTTAATATCAAATTCAAAATTGTCACGATTGAAAAAAATATCATCTTCTTGAACGAAATTTTGCCCTTCTTGGTAAGTCCACTGATCATTAGAATTTGTAGAATAATTTTCTAACGAATTAAGACTGAAAGTAGGCAACCTGGGATAAAAAATTAGTTGTTTCCAAAGATGGTGTTGAAATTCTTCCAAGTAGCGGGAAAAATGAGATAATATCTCATCTGATCTCTCCATATCTGATAGGGATCTCTTAACAAACAAATACTCATCGATTACACCTTCATAATATCCTATTTGCATTGCTTTGGAGATGTTCTTTGTCAGATTAAATAGATGTTTAAATCTTTGAATGAGAGAAATTATTTCTTTGATATGATTAATATCCTCGTGCTGTAGAAGATAGTCGCTATAAACAGAATGAGCAATATCAAAAAAACTGTTAAAAACACTTTCAAGTTTGTCGTTGGTGCCTTTCTGTTTCTCGGAAGCCACCATACTGTCCAGGCCACTAAGCATATCCCCCAAAAGACTGGAACTATTAATTAGCCATGAGTATGTTTCATTCTTGCCTTGATGTTGCTGTATACTGCCTCTTAAAAAGTCTATGGAGGCTCTGAATTGTTCCCAATTAGTATTAAAGTGTTTGACAAGTAGGAATTTATTAGCACTAAAGTTTTCCTCAAAAATGCTTGTGCTAGCTTTTATTATATTGTGATCAATATTGTTCAGTTCTGCAGGGATCGTTTGGTTTTTCACAATAGGAGACGGTTTGTGTATACCTAACGGATCATTTTCGAGAGCCACTGGAGTACTTTTGTCTCCTTTATCAATGTTAGGCATTATAGATTCAAAGTTTTCATCCATCCAAATTTTGCATTCTTCATCGACATTAATTAAAACAATGTTTAATTGAAAGTATACGTAACAAGTTCCTTTTCCTCCACTTTTTGTACAAACTTCGATGTTTCCTATTTCAGATTCAATTTTTCCAGGTGGACGAGGAATAATAGTAGAGATTTTATGGCCGTTTCCCCATTTTGCCATTTTTGTACAATCAATCCCACAAATTATTAGAGACAATAAATCATCAGGAGACAACCCTAGATTGTCACCATAAACGTTCACTTTTGTTCCAATAGTCCCTTCTCGCGGAGATATTCCATTCACAACAGGTTCAGACATTAGTGCGTGCGCAATTATCGAATAAATAATTGATGGATGAAGATTGTAATTTTATCTTAAAAAAAGTTATTTTAGAATTGGATTATGATGCTGAACCGTACATACCAGAAAAAGAGATAGTAGAAGTAATAAAGAAGGTAGAAAATATTGATTTGGATAAAAAAACACAAATAAAAAAAAATGATGTAAAAAAGAAGAACATAGATGGTAAATTTTGAAATTATAGTTTTATTAGCAGAAATTTTAAAATGTATTCATATATAATTTTTTTAATTTATGTTTAATTAATAAAAATTATTAAATAAAGTAATAAAAAATTCTTTTAATTAATAAAAAATTATTTAAATTAATAAAAATTATTAAATAAAGTAATAAAAAATTATTTTAATTGGTAAAAAATTCTTTTAATAAATAAATAATTCTTTTAATAAATAAATAATTCTTTTAATTGGTAAAAATTATTAAATAAAGTAATAAAAAATTCTTTTAATTAGGAAAAAATTATTTTAATTAATAAACAATTATTTTAATTGATAAAAAATTATATTTATTGTTAAAAAAATATTTTAATTAAATAAAAAATTATTTTAATTAATAAAAAATTATGTTAATTGATAAAAAATTATTTTAATTGATAAAAAATTATTTTAATTGATAAAAAATTATTTTAATTAATAAAAAATTATTTTAATTGATAAAAAATTATTTTAATTGATAAAAAATTATTTTAATTAATAAAAAATTATTTTAATTAATAAAAAATTATTTTAATTGATAAAAAATTATTTTAATTAATAAAAAATTATTTTAATTAGGAAAAAACTATTTTAATTGATAAAAAATTATTTTAATTGGTAAAAAATTATTTAAATTAATAAAAAACTATTTTAATTGATAAAAAATTATTTTAATTGGTAAAAATTATTAAATAAAGTAAAAAAAAATTATTTTAATTGATAAAAAATTATTTTAATTAAAAAAAATTATTTTAATTGGTAAAAAATTATTTAAATTAATAAAAAACTATTTTAATTGATAAAAAATTATTTTAATTGGTAAAAATTATTAAATAAAGTAAAAAAAAATTATTTTAATTGATAAAAAATTATTTTAATTAAAAAAAATTATGTTAATTGATAAAAAATTATTTTAATTAATAAAAAATTATTTTAATTAGGAAAAAATTATTTTAATTAGGAAAAAATTATTTTAATTAATAAAAAATTATTTTAATTGATAAAAAATTATTTTAATTAATAAAAAATTATTTTAATTGATAAAAAATTATTTTAATTGGTAAAAAATTCTTTTAATAAATAAATAATTCTTTTAATTGGTAAAAAATTATTTTAATTAATAAAAAATTATTTTAATTTATAAAAAATTATTTTAATTAATAAAAAATTATTTTAATTAATAAAAAATCATTTTAATTTATAAAAAATTATTTTAATTCATAAAAAATTATTTTAATTAATAAAAAATTATTTTAATTGATAAAAAATTATTTTAATTCATAAAAAATTATTTTAATTGGTAAAAATTATTAAATAAAGTAATAAAAAATTCTTTTAATTAGGAAAAAATTATTTTAATTAATAAAAAATTATTTTAATTGATAAAAACTCATTTTAATTGGTAAAAAAATATTTTAATTGATAAAAAATTATTTATTTTTGTTTTATTAATAAAAATTGATTTATTATTAAAAATGAATGATTTAAATTTTATTATTTTAATACGCTTTAATCTAATTAATAAAAATATTGTTATGCTTTATTATTTTAATACACTATTTTAATTAATAAAAGTATATAAATTATTTAATGTTTTATTATTCTTATATACTTTTTCTTTAATTAATAAATATATTATTTATTAATGTTTTATTTGTCTTATACTCTTTATTTAATAAAATTATATAATTTATTTAAGGTTTATTCATCATATACACTTAATTTAATAAATATGTAATTTATTTAAGGTTTATTCATCATATACACTTTATTTAATAAAGTTATATAGTTTATTAATGTTTTATTTGTCTTATACACTTTATTCAATAAAAATATATAATTTATTAAAGGTTTATTCATCATATACACTTTATTTAATAAAATTATATAGTTTAATAATGTTTTATTTGTCTTATACACTTAATTTAATAAAAATATATAATTCATTAATGTTTTATTAGTCTTATACACTTTATTCAATAAAATTATATAATTTATTTAAGGTTTATTCATCATATACACTTTATTTAATAAAATTATATAATTTATTAAATGTTTATTCATTTTAATATACTTTATTTAATAAATATATAATTTATTAAAGGGTTATTCATCATATACACTTTATTTAATAAAATTATATAATTTATTTAAGGTTTATTCATCATATACACTTTATTTAATAAAATTATATAATTTATTTAAGGTTTATTCATCATATACACTTTATTTAATAAAATTATATAGTTTATTAATGTTTTATTTGTCTTATACACTTTATTTAATAAAATTATATAATTTATTTAAGGTTTATTCATCATATATATACACTTAATTTAATAAAATTATATAGTTTATTAATGTTTTATTTGTCTTATACACTTTATTTAATAAATATATTATTTATTGAGGTTTTATTTGTCTTATACGCTTTATTTAATAAAATTATATAATTTATTTAAGGTTTATTCATCATATACACTTTATTTAATAAAGTTATATAGTTTATTAATGTTTTATTTGTCTTATACACTTTATTTAATAAAATTATATAATTTATTTAAGGTTTATTCATCAGATACACTTTATTTAATAAAAATATATAATTCATTAATGTTTTATTAGTCTTATACACTTTATTCAATAAAGTTATATAGTTTATTAATGTTTTATTTGTCTTATACACTTTATTTAATAAAATTATATAATTTATTAAAGGTTTATTCATCATATACACTTAATTTAATAAAATTATATAATTTATTTAAGGTTTATTCATCATATACACTTTATTTAATAAATACATAATTTATTAATGTTTTATTTGTATTATACACTTTATTTAATAAATACATAATTTATAAATGTTTTATTTTTCTTATACACTTTATTTAATAAAGATATAATTTATTAAAGGGTTATTAATCATATACACTTTATTTAATAAAGATATAATTTATTAAAGGGTTATTAATCATATACACTTTATTTAATAAAATTATATAATTTATTTAAGGTTTATTCATTATATACACTTTATTTAATAAAATTATATAATTTATTTAAGGTTTATTCATCATATACACTTTATTTAATAAATATATAATTTAATAATGTTTTATTTGTCTTATACACTTTATTCAATAAAATTATATAATTTATTTAAGGTTTATTCATCATATACACTTTATTTAATAAAATTATATAATTCATTAAGGGTTTTATTAATTTTAATACATCTTATTTTAATTCAAAGAATAATTATCAAGTGTTTATTAATCTTATACCCTTTTTTTTATTATTAAAGGTTTATTCATCGTATATACACTTTATTTAATAAAGAAAGTATAATTTATTAATTTTTATACACTTTATTTTAATTAAAAAAAATTATTAAGGTTTTATTAGTCGTATAAACCTATTATTAGAAATATATAATTAATTAATAGAAAAATTAATAAGGTTTTACTAGTTTTATATACTTTATTTATATACGTTTATTAATTTAATATATACATTATTTTATAAATTAATATTTAAAATATTTTGATTTTATTATTGGATTTATTATTGGATTTCTATAAAAAAATTATTTTGTATTATTTTATTAAACGTATTTTATAAGGTTTATGTATCAATATTTTATTATTAATAATATTATTTTTCATGTAAATATTTATAAAATATTATAATATATCAATTATTTTATTTTATATTAAATTTTTTGGTTTTGTATATTTAACTCAAAATTTTATCAAGAATGCATATATATATGTATAAATTTGTTTATTTATGAATATTTATAATTATAATCTATATAGTATTTAAAAACTGCTATTTATCATGCAGAAATTTTAAAAAACTAAAATTTATTAAATATTTGTTTATTCCTTTGGAAAATTTATTTCAATTCTATCTACTAATTCTTCATAAGAATTAACATATGTTAAAGTTTATATGAATTTATATTGCTGTTTGTTCAAAAATAAAATTTTATTGATATAATAGTCAATAAAAACTTTTTTTACAAATTTTTACCTTATTATTATATATATTTTGTAATTAGCTATTTAGATATATATAAGCTTTTGTTTAATTTATAAAAATATACCAAATTTATAGTGTTCTATATAATCAATAAAAAAATTTAATTTCTTCAACATTTTAAATTATTACACTAATTTTCATTAACCACATATTTAAAATTAGTTTTGTTTGTCCATGAAATGTTATTCTAATATAGTTTTCATTATTTTCATTATTTACATTTTTAAGATTCTTTTATTTTATTTAAAAAATAAACTTGTTACTATTTTTAAGCTTTTCCATGATGAACGAAATATAAATAAACTTGATTTGTATTTAAAACAAAAAAATATTTTTTATAATTATTGATTATTCTCTTTAATCAATATTCCATTTTTTATGATTTTATATTATAAAAGCAACGTAATTTACATTAAAACTCTTTATTTAAAAAGTTATATTTAATTTCAAAACTTTCTTATTTGAAAAAAAAATTAAAGCAATAGAAAGTATACATTGAATCATTTTTTTATATGAAAAGTTCTTAAACATTCACATTCATTATTATATAATACATTTATTAAAAAAACTAGATTAAACGTTTTTAACAATATTTAAATGAAATTTACTCAATTTTATTTAGAAAAAAAATTCATTTCAAAAGCCGACAAAGAAAAAGTTTATCAAGATAAAAGAGAAGTATTAAACATTGTATTTATTGGACATGTTGGTAAATTTACCATTACATTTTTAGATGCGGGCAAGTCAACAATTGGTGGACACCTCCTATTATTAACAGGTCAAGTCGACAAAAGAACAATGGAAAAATATGAGAAAGAAGCCAAGGAGAAAAATAGAGAAACATGGTATCATTAAATATTATTTTAGGTATTTATCTTGGGCATTAGATACTAATGCTGAAGAAAGAGATAAAGTATTTATTTCAATATAATTAGGGAAAAACTGTCGAAGTAGGAAAAGCATACTTTGAAACTGACACGAAAAAAATTGTTTTATTAGATGCTCCTGGACATAAAGGATTTGTTCCTAATATGATAAGTGGTGCAGCACAAGCAGATGTTGCTATTCTTGTCATTTCAGCTAGGAAAGGAGAATTCGAAACTGGGTTTGAAAGAGGTGGTCAAACCAGGTAAATATTAATTTATATTAATAAGAGAACATGCATTGATAGTTAAAATTGCAGGAACAAAAACTCTTATTGTTTTGATTAATAAAATGGACGATATGACTGTAAAATGGGATAAAAGCAGATATGATGATATTGTACGGAAACTAAATCCTTATCTAAAAAAAATTGGATTCAAAAATGAAGGTTAATACTTTTTATATTTGTAGATATTCATTATTTGCCATGTTCTGGATTTACTGGCGCTAATCTTAAGGATCCATTAACACCAGACTTTTGCCCCTGGTACAATGGAAAAAGTTTTATTCAAATACTCGATGCCCTAGAACCTATAAATTTGAAATTAGATGATCCACCCAGATTACTTGTATCTGACAGATATAAGGATATGGGAACTGTTGTGATTTGTAAAGTATCAGCTGGGTATATTGGAAAAAATGATAATCTGATATTGTTTCCTATTAGAAAATCAGTCAAAATTGCCAACATCTTATCTCTAGACGATGATGAACTTGAAATGGCTAAAGTTGGTGAAAATGTTAAATTGAGATTAGCTAATGCCGATGAAAAAGATATTCCAAATGGTAGTATTTTGTGTTCTCCAGACAGACCTTTATCAGTAGGAAATGCATTTGATGCGTACTTATTGATTTTGGACTGCAAAAGTATCATTTGTCCAGGATTCAAAGCAATATTTCATCTTCATAATGCAGTTGAAGAAGTATTGTTAAGTAAAATTTTACATTTTGTTAATAAAAGTGGAGAAAAGGTAGAATCTAAAGAAAAGTTTATGAAACAAGATTCTTATGCGTTGGTTAGATTAGTGATTTCTAATAATGTATGTGCTACTCCTTTTGAAGAAATTCCAGAATTGGGGAGATTTACATTACGAGATGAAGGTAGAACGATAGCAGTCGGTAAAATAGTCAAAGTAGGAAAAAGATCCTATGACAACAAAGTAGTTCCGTAACCTATATTATCCATTCAAATTTTAGAACAATTATACGTGGAATAATTTATTTTAAAAGAAAATTAAATAAAGTCTAAATATTGTTAATTATATCAAGTTGTAAAAATGTATACTTGTCAATAGTTTGTTTAAATTACAGAAAAAATATATACAATTATCTTATAACTAGATTTAAAAATATTAGGTTTTAGCACAATTCAAAAGTTTGTCTTTTATAACGCCAATTTTAATATATTTATAGTATTAATAAATACTAGTAATAATTTTTCTATATACTTTTTATATCAAAAAGAAAATTAACCATTTTTTTATTTGAAACAATTTTTATCATAAGCAAGTAATATGAAAGCAAAAATTACAGATAAACTTTCTATATGAAAACTTTGGATAATCTTTTTTTTTGATCACTAATCCTTTTTTAATATATTTAATTCGGGAAATTTATAACACGTTATGAATGGAAATTTTTATAGGACTATTGTTATGGAATTAATTAATGAAGACAGTAATGAAAATCTGATTGCTTATTTACGAAACTGGGAGTGTTGAAATCAAAACTACGTTGCAGCTCTTGTGACCAGGTCTTAGAAGAAAAAACTCATTTACGCAACAGTGATCGGGTAGGTCTTCGATGTTATGCAAAAAACTGCAAAGAAAACAAAAAAATGGATTTTCATCAGGCAAGAATCAAAATATATTAATTATTCTATTCCTCTGCAAAAAATAGTTCATTTTGTATATCTTTATTCAAATGATTACAATCAAAAGCAAATACAAGAGCTTGTTGG
>CAKKLC010001128.1:33402-43488 GCA_918559645.1 Ceratonova shasta | reverse complement strand
ATGTATCAATATTATCAATGTTATAATCAATACCCGCCATTATAAATTTACCCAAAATTCCCGATTGGGGCCCTTATTCTGTACTTTAGCCGTATTTTTATTCATTTTTTAAATTCACTAAATATTCATAATTGATATTTCGTTGTAATTTAATTTTTTAAAATTTAAATTATCGAATATCAACGAATATTAATCTTGAGTATTTTTAAATATTTCAAAAAATCATATAAAAATATCAATAAATAACTATTTAAACATCAAATTTATTTTTGAAATTAATTAAAATTTCACGCAGCCGCTAATGAATTAAAAACTTTATTTTAAAAATGGCTTTTAATTATTTTGCTTAAATAAAAATTATTTTTAAAAATCTTAAGAAATAAATTTTTCAAGTTTTTATCGATTTCTAAACGTGTTGATATATGGTTCTTAAAAGTCTATTAGAGAGTGCTAAGAAAATTCCTTCTCCTCGTTTAACTGTACTGAATAATGGAATAAAAGTTGTAACCAAATCAAGAAATAGTCACATAAAAATGATAGGAAGTGAGATCTCATATAATTAAATTAGTTTTTTTTAAAGCCGGATCTAGATACACTGCCCTTCATCCAGTAGGTATCACCCAACTTTTAAAAAGAGTTGCTTTTAAAGGGACTATTAATGTCCCGGATGAAATAGAATTTAAAAACCTTTTAAATTTCAATGGAGCCGAGTTTGGTTGTGAGTACTACAGGTATTTTTCATTTACATATAGAGACATAGCCGCATACGGAATAAACTTTTATTCTAAAAATATAGAATTACTTTTCCAACACTTAGTGGATGCCATCTTTCACCCCTCACTTAATGAAGAAGAAATTCAGCTTCAAAAGGCCAATGTTAGCTCTTTTTTAATGATGAGAGAGTACCAATGCGAGCTTGACTCTATTTTTACTGACTACTTTATGGAAGCTGCTTTTAAAAATAATACACTTGGCCTAAGGGAATCACCTACCCCCGAATCCTTGCAACAAATGAATATTCCTAACATTCAAAACTATTTCCATAACAATATATTACCTAATCGTACCTGTGTCGTTGGTATTAATATTGATCATGAAGAATGTATAAAACAATGTGAAAAATACCTTTGTGACTCTTTCAACACAGCTACATGGTCAAAACCTGAACTTCCTAATATTGATCAATCTTTTTCTCAGTATACAGGAGGTCATTCTTATGTATTTTTTTAATAAAATTAGTTACATAGCTCAGATAAACGTAAGCAACCTGGACATGTGGTTTTACCTGATTTATCTCACGTCGGTGTAGGATTTCAAGGTGTCCCTCTTAATTCTAAAGATATTTATCCGTTGGCTGTTATTTACTCGTTGCTAGGACAAGCCAAATCTTTTTCCGTCGGTGGACCCGGGAAAGGAATTTATAACAGATTAAACGGTGTTTTGAACCAAGTTTATGAAATAAACAGCATGGAAGCTTTTGTTGAATCGTACGAAGACAGTGGTATTTTTACTATTCATGGATCATGTAACCCGTCATATGTAGAATATATAAATTATTTTCAAGTGCAGAGAATTTATCAACAGAATTTTAAAGGAGTATTACAGACTAGAAGTCGAGAGTATTGACCAGGTAAATTAAAATTATAATTTTAGATTGAACTTGACAGAGCCAAGAAGCAACTTGTATCACAACTTGTTATGAATTACGAAAATTCTAGTGTTGTAGTTGAGGATTTAGGAAGGTAGTTTATATAATTACTCTCTGATAGGCAAATTTTATCTGTGGATAAATACACATCTACTTATGAAATGATTGAAGCCATTTATAACGTAACTGAAAAAGATATTCAACGGATCGCTACGAATTTACTATCATCCAACGTTGCACTCTCTTCAATGGGAGACGTTAATTTGATGCCTGAATATACACAAGTTCAAAATTGCGTGAATTCAAGGACTTTATTGCCTAAAAAATTTAGATTTTTTATGTAAAAAAGTTTATTTAAACGTAGGTCAATTCGTTAATAAACAATTATATAACGAAACAGTTGTTTCTCTTGTGTTTTTATTAGTTAAATCAGTTTATTGACATCGTTATACATTCAAAATACTCCTAATTATATTCTTTGAGGAATATTTAAAATTGATATTTTCTTTACGATTCCATGAAATAAGAAAAAAATAAATCTGCTAGTAAAAAAAGAATTTTTATCGAGATAATATATTTAGAAACTGAATTAAATCTGTAATAAGAATGACTGAATGGAAAAGTATTTAATATTATTGAAACTAAGAGCCATATTGATAACAGGGTTTCTTGCAATATTATAAGAATTACAAGTATCTAAGAAAAACCTATTTTTCAAATTTTTTTAACCTGCATATTTACTACACTAAAAAGATATCTGCTGAAGTAATAGCATCATAGAATTTTAATGAATTCATTTAAAAAGAATCCTTTCAATGTCAGATCGTTTATAAGTTTTATCCAATGTCTAAAAGATATGATTAAATGTCATAGAATTGCAAGGACATTTTATTATAAAAACTCAAGATGGTTCTTTAATGTTTTTGGATGGAGAGAAACTGATTGATTAATTTAATTAAAAGATACTTTTAATTATCATACCTTTTAAGAGCCTCTAACAAAACACTATCAAAATGATCTTTTTTTGTATTAATTGCTCAACAAGCTAAATATATCAACTTTTTTTCCACATCTAACATAGTATGATACGAATAAGATTTTCTGGATAGTTGTGTTTCTTTAGATTTAAATATTTATAGTTATTTCTAAAGTATTTTTGTTAAAAAATCTTATCATTTAGTACGATTGTTCCATTAAAATTCTTTACATTTCTACTATAATGATCTCATTCATTCACATAAATAGTAGGCATTGTTGATACTATATCAATAAGAATATTTAAATAAAACATTAAAATTTATATAATAATATAATTCAGCCTGATCTACTTAATTTTTTAAACATGAATATAAAAGCAATGTAAAATATGAGATCTATGGAATAAATTATTTTATAAATAAAAGTTGATTTTATGAATAAAAAATTTAATTTGATAGCGTATTCATTTTTTCTTGTTTCTATTTGACCTAAAAGTAGTACAAATGACAAAATTTGAGTCATTGACTCCAATGGCGTGACTGGTGTATGATAAAAATTGTCAGTGAAAAAGTGATTATTATGAAATGTGAAGCAGAAATGTGAAGAGAAACTTTTTTATATAGTTAAAATTCAATATTACCATAACAGATTAAAAACAAGAAACTAAAGGGGACAATTGCTATTCTACTTGTTGGTGCATCTAATATATGAGGAAGCCAAGATCATTTTACTAAGAGTTAAGTTCATTGCTAGAGGTAGATGCTGTGGGAGTTCTACGTACCGATGCTAGGTCATGTAATGACAAGCTATTCAAATATTTGGAACGATTATCGGATGGACGAACTTACAGCTATAGTTCTATTACATGCATCGAGCAATTTAATATGCAGGAGGATGCAGATAAACGATAGTGTAGAGAATAATTTTGACTGACTTATGTTGAGTTTAATGTTCCTTTGGGTCATATGTAATTCGTTGTAATGTAATAATTTTTTTAACTTAGTAGTGTTGTATTATTTGGAGAGTAGTGTTCATTTAGTAGTATTAAATGTGTTGTATGTTGTGGATATATTGAATATTAATTATTATAAATAAAGTTTCTTTGAGACTTCTGCCTCACATTTAATAATAATCACTTTCGGCGACCATATGGTTGGCTACTGTTTTGCCCTTTATTTGCTCGACGAACTTATAAATTTTTTTTAAGGTTTTGTTTGTTTGAAAAATTTGTATTTCATACGGTATAAAAGGATTATGTTAACTAGAGATTTTCTAAAGTTTCTTTCTATAAACCAGCCAGTCAATCAGCTTTTACATTCCCAAAAATCATCATACCTACAAGAATCTAAATTTAGAATAATTATTACAGTCGACTCCCAATTTAAAGAATTCAATCTACCAAAAGAAAACGTTTTCGTTAAAAATGCGGTAACTAACAATTTTAATCAGACATTATTTCAGATAAATGATATTATAAGAAAATCGAAAACTTTTTTTTTTTTAAAATCTATAATATTTGTCTGCCCAGAGGGCTCAGCGTTTTTTTTCCTAATTTTTTCTTTCAAAGCTTACTAGTGTTCAAGCGCTCAGAAATGTTTCCACATAAATATTTTTCGAGCATTTTCAAACTCTCTAACCCATTATTAAGTCCTATTATGGGTTCTTCAATAGTTTCTACACTTTCTTCAATATTTCCCGAGTATTCTTCAGAATTTTGAATTTCAATATAATTTTCGAACACAGCTTCATTCTTGATAATAAAAAGCTCATTACAACTTTAGCGTTCTTAAATTTCTTTTTCTTCAAACTTTTTATATATTTCTTGCCATTCTATAGCATTTTTAAAATTATCTCAGGCTCTTTTGAAACCATTTTTTATTGTATAAAAATTTACCGAATTCCAAGACCTAAAAATTACAGGTATTGCATCTGTAATCGTGAATTTTGTACAAAGATATGTATATCTTAGGCTTGTAAGTTGAACGATGCCTCTTCCAGAAAAATTTTAAATGACCAAATAATGCACTGATCAAGTGGTTGAATGCGAGATATCTATATGGAGGAAGAAAGTCTAATTTAACATTTAAAAAACTATTTGATATTCAGTGGCACGGTGCATTGTCGAGAATCATAAATATTTTTTTTATTTTATTTCTACAGTATTGATAAACATTTAAAAGCCGTTCGTTAAGAGGTTCTTTTGTCATCCACACCTTTTTGCTTGATTTATAGCTTATTTGATAAATTTCATGGCAGTTTTTCTGCCACCTAGGCTTCTGACTCTTTTCAATTAACAAAGGGGCAGCTTTTCTCCTTCTTGTGAGCAACAAAACAGCATAGTTACTCTCTACTGAATTTTCCATAAAAATTTATCTTCATGACTGAGAACAAGAGTTAGTCTGGGATGTTTTTTAAACATTAATGCGATTTTATCAATATTAATAATATTATCAGGCATAGATTGATTTATTTATTTTGAAAAATCTTCGTAATTTTCTGCTATAATTGTGCTATCGACGAGCATTTCTTCACCAGAAATCATTGAATATTTAATTTTAAATTTTTTCTTAAACCTTTCAAACCAATTCCAAGAAGCTATAAAATCCATTATACCAAGATTGTCGGCATTTGTCAATTTAATCTTTTTAAATAACAGTTGATATTATCTTCCCATTTTTTCTCCTAGCAACAAAGCTATTATATTTTTTATCTTCTAGCGTAGCATATTTAAAATACTTTATAATATTTTTTGCAATCAAATTGACCCTCTGGTCATTATTCACGTAGTTCTTATTGCTTTTTTCTGAATTTTTCAGTAGAGAATTTAAAACACCTACAGGAACGTTACATTTTCTGCTTAAATCTACTTGAGTATATGTGGGATTGGTTTCATGAAACCTAACAACTTCATATATTTTCTTCTATGGTGTAGGATTTTTGTGTTTTCTTATTATTGTTTTTCATGGGCACGCTTGATAAAAATTCGTAAAAAAAGGGTTCGTTAATTATTGTGAAGATGCTAAATTTTAATAGAAATGGTAAATTTTTTTTAGTTTAATGAGGATTTTCGTTAAACCAGGATTCGTTAATTCGGGGTTGATTGTATTAAACTTGACGTATTATAAATCTTAAAACAAAAAATTACAAAACGCATTATCATGATTGAATATATTAGTTTCCATAAAAAAACACTTGACAATCATTTAGATAAAAATAAACCAAGACAAGGTTTAGTTCTAATTTGATCTATATTTCAGTTGCATTTATTCAAATGAATTGTCGTACATTGATACATGCATAAGTTAATGAATATAAATACAACAACTTTTTGTTGATAGAATCTTATATTTTGTATACAAATTATAATAACATTCATTTACGTTTAAAATGAGTATATTATATAAATACAACAACTTTTTGTTGATAGAATCTTATATTTTGTATACAAATTATAATAACATTTATTTACGTTTAAAATGAGTATGAATATAAATACAACAACTTTTTGTTGATAGAATCTTATATTTTGTATACAAATTATAATATCATTTATTTACGTTTAAAATGAGTATGAATATAATTAATATACAACAACTTTTTGTTGATAGAATCTTATATTTTGTAAATAAGATTTATATGAGTTTTATTTAGATACGACAACCATGAAATATTTTTCAAATAAATAAATTTTTGTAAAACTATGAGAAAATAAGGCTTTAAAGCCCTTAAATACACCCCCAGGTTCGAATCCCTGAAAAACACGAAAGAGTAGGTTTTTTGCTATGCTTGTTGAGGTTAGAGATACAAATACTTTTAATGATCTGATATCGAAACATATAAACCCTGTTTCAATAGTTATTACTGATGAATGGAAGGGCTATAACAATTTTAAAAATAATAGAAACTACACTCATCATAAGGTTAATAATAGTATTAGTTTCAAAAGTGATAAAGAAAAGGATACTAATAATATTGAAGCAACATGGAACGGCGTTAAAAGCTAAGTAGCTGTGAGATGTAAAGTCAAAGTAAAATTACAAAAAAGATTTTTGGAATTTATATGGCGTAGATATAACAAAGATAGACTTTGGGAATAGCTCATAGAAGTATTCAAAGCTTAAATTGATTATTTCAAGTTGTTTTTTTAATAGATTCAAAACCGGGTATTTAAGTGCATTTCAACCGAAAATAATTGCATTAATTATTTTATCATGATTTTTAGATATAATTACAATCAAAAATATTAAAAATCAACACCACTCATACTTTATGTATTGATAAATATATTTTCAAAAAACATAATTTATAGTTGATTCGAATTAATGGTATTGTATGATTTCAATTTTTTGATGTATTTTTTAACAATTAAAAAAATAAGTTTTTTCTAGAGGTCTCCCGAAAAGGTATTTTAGGTTTTTTTACCAATTAATAAATAAATAATTCAAATAAGTTTATGTGATTAATTAGTCAATATTTTGTATAATTTTATTATTTATTGGGACATGGTGACTAACTTTTTTAAATTTACATAATACCGATTCATTATACTGTTCTTAAATAAAAATTGTCATTTTTTATTTAATTATATGATATTTATATTAGACAACTGTTTGAAAAAATTAGATACATTAATAATTTCTTACATTAAATAATACCATTGAATAAATTGATGAAATATACATACACTCTGTTTTTAATTTATAAAAATATTTTAAATTTTGGACGTTTATTTATAACTATGTTTAACAGAAATATAAAGTTTTAACAATTATTTTTAATTTGATTTAAAAAAACTTGATTTGTTTTAAAAACCAAATAAATCATACTAAACAACATTTATTTTATATTTTGTTTAAATAATTAAAACAGCAATTTCTCATTTACGCTTCTTTATTAATGCAAATATCTGCGTTTATTCTTGAATTAATTCTTATTTATAAGTACTAATTAAAAGTGATATTCTGAACAAAATATCCTATCAACTATATAAACTTCATGGTATATTGCAATGAAATTATCTATGATTATAAGCGAACAAAAATTTAGTTAAAAGTTAGAAGGATCTAATGTAAATACGACTTATTAATGTTATGAATTTATAATCCAGTTTCCTTGTGTTTATTTAAAACATTTAATTGTATTAATCAGAAAACCGTGTTGTTTTTGTATTTATTAATGATTTTGATAGTAAAAGTACCAGTAGGTATAATTTATAAATATCACCAACTCTTTTTTTATTACTTTCAAATAAATCAGATATAAAATAATTTTTTTTAAGTATCTAAAGTACAAAAATTTTTTTTTTAATTTTTTTCTATTTAAATTTATCAATATATTAATCAATTTTGTTTTAAATGCATTTAATGTACTTATAAGATCGAAATCAGATTAAAACTTTTCTTAAAGCTTGTATTTCAAGTCATTTACTTTACTATTATGTTTAAACATTGTTCTACAGTAGTAAAAAGTCTTGATCTTCGACTACTCTAATTTAAAAATGACTAAAGCCTTAAATATTGTGCTTTACTTAGGCAATTGAATAATGCGTGTTACAAAAATTATACAAATTCAAATGACTTTACTTCCTAAGGGTCGTTAAAATTTATTATTTTTTATAATAATAAATACAGCAATAATTATGTTTGAAAAGCTTATAACACTTTCACAAAACAAAAGCTAGTGAAACACATTAATTATGTAAAAATTTTAGTAAACGGTAGTTATTTTACAATTGACTATAAAATCTTTGTATTTGACTAATTATATCAAATTGTCCATCTGTAATCACCTCTACTAGCTCTTTCAAACGTATTACTTCCTCAATAAAAATAAATTTTTCCTGTGTTATAATATTCAAATCTTTTCTTGGAAAGAATTCATCAAAAACTATTGTATAAGAATTAGTGCATAACCAATTAGCGATTTTCTACCAATTTCCGATTCCGGATTTTGGGAATGGAATTTTTGAAATGAACTTTTTAAACCATTCCACTTATATTATCCACTGTTTTGCCGATCACATTGACGTCACAAGAGAAAGGACAATCACACTGCCGGACTTTGCAAAATACAACGAAGTTCTACGATACAAAGAATCAATTAAATTTATTTGGTAATAAAAAAGCAACATAAGTTTACGTATTTTCTACGGTCAGTGTTATGCAAATATATTAGTTATAAAAACTAAAAACTTTTTATAAATAAAACTGAAAACTGAAATCCACTTGTTTGCTAGATTAGTATTTTTCCATCTGTGACAGGGTGCAGAGCTGCTTTGCACGCAATATGAACAGAGTCGCATATAAATTACATAAATCCCTAGAAATTAACCCTAAAAATAAAAATAATCCTAATTTTAAACCTTATTTTTTTTTCTAAACAATAATCATAATCGTAAACCTTTAACCATAACCTTAAATCGATTCGTTATAGGCTCTGTTTGTTTTGACTGCAACTGATCTTTACCCAGTCAATTTCTTTTTTCCCTCATATTGTTCTTGTTCAACGATCTAATAATAATAAATCCAGAGATGCGAAGCGCGAGAATAGTTTATTTAAAAATTTATGTAGCGCACAATAAAGTTCAAGCAGTTTTTTCTCACATGTGTTTCATCTAATTAAAAACGACGTAGTTCAAAAGTTTAATTAAGAAACTTAATATTCTAAATTTATAACTTCCATGTTTTTGGCAAGGAATAGACACATCTCAGTTTTTGCAGCAGACATGCTCGATCGTTTGTCGTTGCAAATCGCACTTGCAGTGCTAAAAATTATTTCGCTATCCACGCTAGAAGGCGGTATTGAACAAAAACGTTCCGCGATAGCGGCCAGAAGCGAGAAAGTTTTTTCCCGAGATTTTTAGTATTTAACTGGGTCCATTGGAGGTGAAGTTGTCGGCTGATTTTTCTCAGATAGATACAAATATAATTCATGCTGGGAAGCGACTTTGGATGACAGGGGTCCAGAGGTTGGAATTCGATCAGATGTGGCAAAAGCAAATAACTCCTGGTAGTAGGAATCTAGGTCAGTTGAAGTTGAAGGTCCTTGATCTAAATCTGTTGAGATTGGAATGTTGAAGAAAGCGGTTGTTTTTTCATACTTGAACTGTAATTCGTTAATTAATATGCGCTTTACACATTATGCCCACTTGCATTTAAAACTAACAATTTGTATGTTTGGTACAAAACCGTTGCAAGTGCGCACAACTTATTTGTCTTAGATTCCTCGTAGCGTGCATTCAAATCTTTAAGCAGGTCCGCTCGCTGAGTCTGTACTTCAATATTATCTCCGAGTTTTGCAGGTTTTTTAAAGTTGCATTGAGAACACGAACATTTGGAATGATCATTCCGGTTGTTGCAGTGAACATACTGGCATTCTTAGTTTTCTGTTCAAACGGTCGAAGCGTTATCACCACCCGTTCGATCAAATTTTACTCATAAGCTGTTAGATTTTGAACCGCA
>CAKKLC010001128.1:0-14707 GCA_918559645.1 Ceratonova shasta | reverse complement strand
CCTTCTTTATATCTGTTGTCTTTCCAGATAAATTAAGATGTGAGCCATAGTGGTCATGAGATAAAACAAAACTCACTAGTTCACAACTTAATAGAGCCATGCGTCTCTTCATCGTGTTGTATGCTAAATAATGAGGTGTATTGGTACCTGTCAAATTAACATCAAGGTTTCATTTTGTAAATCTTGATACTGCAACTTGCAGTGTTTTTGGAAACCATGGATTTTTATCCAGACCGCCATCAGTTACAACAATAACTATTGGCTTTACTGTATCATCTATTGTACACATGAGTGACCTGAAGGTGTCAAGAGTCCGCAATTGTTCTATGTCAATACCATGTGTAAAAGCTGTACTTATGTCATGTTTTATTGACCGTATAGCAATATAAGTTGCGTCTGAGTATGAAACCGCATTTATGTATTTATCGGAATTGATGACACATGCTGCATATACTGACAGTATTAACCTTTGTCGAGAGGCAACAGCAAACTCGTGATCTGGCAGTCTGACCTTATACTAAATATATATCAATATTGGTGCTTGTTTTGTTGCTGCAGCAAGACACAGTGGTATCTTCATTTATTCATCTTAGCTTAGGAAGAAGCAAGCTTGGAGTTAAAAAATGTAACATATATCGTTCAAATACCCAATAAACGCAAAGGCAAAAGCAGTTCTTTTAAGCAATCATGTGCCATATTCTGTATTGAAATGAGCTTAATGAGTACAGTGTTTTCAAGAAGTTAAGCTTCTACTGATGATGATTTATAAGGAAAAAAGCGAAGGTAAGTCGCTTATCTAGACAAACTGTACCTTTGGGTTAATAGTCTTCTTTGCAAATCTTACAATGATTTACAGGATCGTATTTCATCTGAATAGTGGTGATCTCTGGCTGCAGCATCAATTGACGCTATATGAACAATCACATTCACAAGCTCGGGTTGATCATCATTGATAGAAGGCGTACCTACCTTATTTATATTAAACTTTTTAAGCTTATTCTTCAGATGCGGGATATCTTTCTGATATGGTTCGTTTTAGTTCTCGTTGACGATTACGTTGTCAAATCGCTTCTTCTTGCAGTCTTTTTAACTTCTTTTTTTATCAACAAGATCTTTTTCATTGTTACACATTTTAAATTTAAGTTTTGCAGTAAGAATCGCACAATATATCAAGCGATACAATGTTAATAGCAGTTTCTGCAGTTGTCATATACCAAAAACCAAGGTATTTTGTTTTGGTGCATCTAAGGTAGCTTCAGAACAGTTCTCTGCACTGGTTTCATTGGCAACTACTAATATAGACAGTTGTTTTAAGCGAGGCTGCTATGCCACTGCACTTTGCTTTTCCGCTGTAATTACTGTAATAGACTGGGTTGTTGTAAACTGTGTTACTGTTGACTGGGTAGAAGTAGTCTGTGCTACTGTTAACTAGGTAGAATTAGATTGTGCAACTACTACTGTTGAAGCTGTTTCCGTGATTGACGGCTAAGCCGGAGATGTGGGTGAATGAGCCTAGAATCACAATAATTGACTTTTTGTTTTCAAAGATTTTTTTGTGACTCCATTTATTACAGATTCATAATTTTATTCATCTTGTTTTATTTTCACCCATAAACGATTTGTCTCTTTTTTGTTGTTCTATTTTATTACGTTGTGTCATAGATGCACACAATGCTAAATAAAGTTTATTGTATTTTTCTGTATTGTCAATTTTTAATAATTAAAATAAAATGGTGTGGAAAAATTTAAACATGGTACGCAAAAAACAAGTAGTATTGATATGACTGGATAAATTTAATAGTGTAAATACAAAAAAGCGTGACAATAATTGCAATCTTTTTTATTACGCCTTTCTCTCTTCAGAACATTTTAGTGAAACAAATGTAAAATTTTTACGTACGTCCGCATTGCTATCCTACAACGCCCCTACATCACCCCTAACGCAAGTATACCTAAACCCCACTATTGCATGAACCCCCATCCGTGCCTAAGTAATAGATGAAAAGCCCCTTATGTAAAAAGAAGACATGAATGAACCAGCTCTTATGGTTTGTAATTGATATTCAAACAAACAACTTCTATTACAGCACCTCCATGCATATTGATCAATTACTGTCCTTCTTTGTTTTAGCAGCATACAATTCTTACAATATTCGTATTTAAATTCGCCAACAATTTGTTGATATTTAAGTAACCAGTTTACAAAATCAATTTTAGTCATACAACTTAATTCTTCCAAATTATTCTTAATGCAACTTTTTAATAACAAAATATATCCCTTATCTTTGATAAGAATTGATTCAGTTTTGCAGCATTGTAACTTCTTTGGCCGATCTACGTACTATCTAAGGGGGTATTAAGATTTTTAAAAAACGTCGTATAATTCACATGCACTATTTATTTTTTATTTAAAAGATAGTTGATTTTTAGTTTTGCAATTTCAAACTTGAAGTAAAGAATATTTGTTGAGATTTTAAACTCTTTCACATTTTACTAAATAATAGTAACTATACTGTGTAACTTTAAAAAACTCTATTTTAATAAAGAAACAGGGTTTATATACATTTCTCGACCAATTCCAACATTTTATTTTTCAATTGCACAATTTTTTTTTTCAATTGAATTATTTTATTTTTTAGTTGCACCATTTTATTTTTTAATAGCATCATTTTATCTTAAATATAAATTCCTCATAAATATATATAAATACTGAAAAATATTAAATTGTTTACTGATGGTGGTATGGGTGTTTTGCCGCGGAATTGCTTATATTCCTTTTCATCATTCTAAAATATCCCTGGCAATCAGTCTCTTCGATAGTTTCGGTTGCGTTGTATATTAGTTCCGAAAGAATCCCTGTTATATTTTTTCTTAGTTGAGATCTTACGACAGATTTAATTTTTGAAAACGCAAATTCCATTGGATTTAGCATGTATGAATAAGGTGAAAGAAATCTAAAGTTATATTCGTATTTAGCAGTAATTCTTCGAACCTCTTCTATTTGATGTATTCTTGCATTATCTAAAATAATGCATGCAATTTTTAAATTAAGGGAGTTTTTGAGATACAAACACAATTCATCAAGATATTTTGAGAAAATATCAGCGTTTACCGTAGAATTTGAAATTACATTGGGATAGCAAATACGACTGCTTGATATGGCACATATCAAGGATACAGGCCTACCTTTCACTGCTGACATGCATATATTCGTTCTAGAGCCAACTCGTTTACAAGCATGTCTTCTTTGAGTGTGCAAATTTAAAGAAGATTCATATACAAAAATTATACCATCTTGAAATCTAGTAAAATTTTCGTTGTACCAAAGAGCATACTCTTTTCTTGCGGCAAGTGTAGTCTCCAAATTAACTCTTTCTAGCTCTCTGTGAGCTATTTTTACAGTTATTCCAAGATCTGAAAGACATCTATCAATTGAAGAAATAGAAATCAAAAACCCTTCAGGTTCTTCTTTTAAAAGTTGATCACGAATTTCTTTAAGAGAAAATTCTGGGTTTTCTGACACGATATTTTCAATTTTATTAACAATTCGTTCTGTAAGAACAGTTTTATTGCTCCCACCCTTTCGCAGTTTTTTGATGTTACTCATTCGCCTAAACCTTGTAATGATACTCCTGGCGGTATTATAATTTATCTCCAGGTCTTGTGCCGCAGACTTTATAGGTTTTCCTTGCTCTTGAACAAGTCTAACAAGGTTTTTCCTTTTCTCATTACTTACATTGGCTCGCTTTCCGGTATTGTTTTCATGTGTAGACTCTTGTAACTTGTTTTCTGTTGAGTTTGCTGAATTCATGGGTTATTATAAAATAAAAATCTTTAGATATCTATGAAATGATGCAATTTAATAATAAAATTATGCAATTGAAAAATAAAATGGTGCGCTTGAATCACAAAATGATGCAATTGAAAAATAAAATGAAGCACTTGAATCAAAAAATGATGCGATTGAAAAATAAAATGATGCAATTGAAAAATAAAATGATGCAATTGAAAAATAAAATGATGCTATTGAAAAATAAATTGATGCAAAAGGTCGATAATGGTAATTTTATATTTGTAAAACTCTCCTGGTAAATGTAGCTACTTTTTGGTAATTTATAACAAAGCTTGTCCAAAATGTAAAATAATTCAGAAGGAGTTGTTGTTATCGTATCAAAATAAAATCTGATTGATTATTCGAAGACTCATTAAGCATTAAGTTGAAAATTAATCAAATCAACCGATATACATGATTTTTATCTATTAAGTGATTATTTGAAGATAGTACAACAACAAAATCTATGTTATTTTTAGTAAAATCTGTATCAATTTTATTTTAAAAAAATTTAATGATTTTTTGATTGCTTTGAAATATTAAAATTTATGAAAATTGTTGAAATATTGATTTTTAAACAAAAATATTCAAATATCACATTTCATTTCTTTTCTTTTATTTAAAAATTTTTTATTAGCATCTTGTAGCAAAGTAATTTTACATCGGAAATTTTTAAAATATTGTTTTATATATGTAATTATACGTACATTTTTAAAAATACATTATCAATACATGGAATATTTATAAACTTGTTTAATGTGTAAAACAAGTTTGATTTCTAAATAATTCATCCTAAAATTCAGTTGAGAATATTTGATCAACTATTTCATGATATTTGATGTTCTTTAAGACTTAATTTATTGTTTAATTAAAACTGAAAAATAAACGTTAAATTACATATTAAACAACAATATAACCAATACCTATGACGATTTGTAAAAAAATTTCAATCAATTGATAATACTATATTTGGTTCATGCCAGATATAGCGCATTTTATTTTTTAGAAAAAATGAGAGCTAAAAATTTAAGAATAATTATTAATTAAGGTAATAAAAACATTAAACCGCTTTCTTTTTTCTATTTTCTACTGACAGAAACTGAATTATAAATTTATGATGTTGTTCTTGGTTAATACCTGTGTGTTCTCATAAGAAGGCTTTTAATCTAGACCACAATCCCTCTATATTTTGCGTGTGCATAGCTGGATTTTCCAGATTTACAAAGTTGTAAGTGTGATTTACCGTTTCATGTCCAAATTTATTAAGTCTAAAAAGGGCGCTACCATATAACCTCCAATTATCTGTATAAATGATTGTGCCAGGAAATACATTTCCGGAACTCACATCCAAAATTGTATCCGTGCTTCGGTTTTCAACTGGGACTATAAATGTTTTTTTGGAACCCCTTTCAACTCCAGCTATGTACCACTGCCCATTAATGAGTCTTCCACGGTTATATTTCTGTTCGAAAAAGAGACTTTTATCTATCTCTACAATTTTTTGGGATCCATCAGGATTTTAGCCACCAATTTACTCACTTGAATCAGCGATAATTCTTAGATAACTTTACGAATGATACTGCAATATTCGCCAACTGTATTCCTGTTTAATCCCAATTCGTAGGCTATATCGACATCATAAACTCGGTTTTAATATTTATACATTATCTTAAAAAAGATTTGAAATCAAGTCTAGTTTCTTCAAAGAAGCTATTTAAACGAATACTCTTCGATAGGTTACATGGGTTATTACATTTCAAAAAAAATCCATCTTTTGAAGCCTAACGAACCTTATATACAAGATTCTTCAAAGATGTGCACCCAGTACATAAACTTTCGTTTGCTATGAGTTTTGTTTCTGCAATAAATTCATTCTGGGCAATATGGTTAGCCATAACCTGTAATAAAAAGCTTTCGATTATTCTCAAGTCCACTATGTAATTATTTGACATGAGTTTATGTGCATCTATGATTCTCTGTGAGCTCTTTCTTCTTCCCATTTTAAGCGCATTATTTTTCAAAAAAATAAAATGCGCTATAATTGGCACGAACCCTATATTTTATATTATTTAAATCAAGATATTATCCAACTTTCAAACAAAGGTGTTACGTATTATTATATAAAAAAAATTAGAAATTTCGGTTCAACTGTTCATTTTTAAAAATTAATACCTATGCCAAATCAAGATAAAGAGTACAAATTAGTTTCAAAACTTTAAAGTTTTCAACTCATTTTATGTTTACAAGAAAAAAAAACATCTTACCATCAACTCTTAAATTTCTTTATTGCAATCATACCTTACATTTAGTTACAAAAAAGGATTCTGTGGATGGTTGGGCGTGGCGTTGTAAATTTTTACAATGCAAGAAAAGATTTTTATTTAGAAGCAGACGAGGTGTAAGTCATATAACAGACATCAAATTGGATCTTATAGTTTTACTGAAAATTTAATTTTATTGGTCCAAAGGCCTACAAAAATTACAAATTTAGAAATTGTAAATGTTTCTGAACTGGTTTTCTAGATGTAGAAAAATTGCTGATTCAACGTATTAAAAGTTATTTTTAAGAAAATTCTATAAAACTTGGTGGCTTATGAAGATTTTGTCAAATTTTCGAGTTTATGATGAATTTTAAAGTAAAAAGTGATATTCAACGTGGTCCTTACCCGCAAATTTTATGTTTTTGAATTATAAATACGACATTTTTCCTTGCATTAGGATAGGCTTGTATCGTGCCTGATTGTTGTGCTAAAATACTACTTCCAATTAATAGTAATGATGTAACAGAAGCAACAACAGTAGTGAGTGATAAATAGATATTATATTCTTCTATAAATAAACAATTAGGGTAAAATCACTTTACTTTGTGTCATACAGAAAATTTGAGGGACCAGATACGTTATGACTAGGGCGGTTCATTTTTCGGAATTAAATTTAAGAAAATCGGGAAATAAATTTATTTTTGGCATTTATAACGAAAAAATGGCATTTAAAAATTTATTCAAGTTCAATTTCTCCATTTTCATTATAATCAATACTTTACAAAAAACGTAAATTATAATACAAAATCATGTAGTTTTTGACATTTTTAGCATTAAAATTTCTACCACAGACAAGCAGCTTTTTAAAAAGAGAAAAACAAAGTTTTACTGTGATAGATGAAGCAGTGCATCTTTGTAATTTCTGATATGTGCATGATGGTATGTTTTCGTTTTGCATTAAATAAATTTTCAATATATCATTTTAATCGTTTCTTGTATTTTAATAGTTTTTAATGTCAACCTCATCACTTTTCCGATTTATTAAGCTTAAAACAGAAAATAAGATAAATTTTTGTGTTTATAATTCTATAATTCATCCAAATTTTTTATAAGAACTTGATAAAATTCTTTTGTATACACGAGATCAACGGTCAAATATTCTTTTTGTATGGCGGACTGCCCTCTAAAAATAAAACTCCTTCCTCTTTTATAGAATAGACAATTCTTCCTACTTCTGGAAGATACCTACAATAATACATATATTCTCTCAACCAACTAGACCATCTGGTTACAATACATGATAGTGTAGATTCAATATTACAGAACAACGCAATTCTTTTCTTTTTATTGTGCGTCAAGAGTTTTACCTTAATAATCAAACCATCAACATCTCTATAAAAAGCTCGTATTCTCATGGCATAGTTGTGTATTAATTACACAATACACTGGACCTAACAGAAATTAATCTTTCTAGATTTAAGAACTTTTGAAGTCTTCATCATATACGTTGCTGCATCAGAAATCAACATTATTAAATTTAAAAAGTTTATTTTATATGCTTTAAGGTCATCGTTGAATTACTCTAAAACAATTTTAGAGTTTGTTGGATGATTAATATGGATGCATCCCAATAATTATATTTTTTGTGATCTGAAATACTACCTTCCAAGATATTACAATATTCAGACATAATACTTATGTTTCGTCTTAAATTTTAAATATATTTTACGACCATCTAATTTCGACATGATTTCCTATTTTAATTGGTTTGCAATTATATCTACTCTTTTTCTTGTAGTGGATTCACTTGGAAATTTAATTTTAACGTGTTTCAATAAATTTTTTAGCTCTTTGTTTTGTAATTTTTCAAGTGGGATATCCACAGAGAGGAAAGCCTTAACAAATTTAGTTGTGAGTTTAGATTTGGTGTCTATTAAAAATCATTATAATGAATTTCTTGCTGGTTCTGTGGGAATTTATAGCATCCTTTTTATCACGATTTACTACTTTGCCAAAGAGAATACAATACAAAGTATTTCCAGGGCCTAAAACGAACTCTTTAGGATATTGTCTAATATATTTTCTTATAAGTTCACTGTCTAGTTTTTTTGTTTTGCCATGGGCGTAAATTTTATAGATGGTTATCGATAAAATCACGATGCAAATACAATTTATTGATTAAAGCTATATTTATAAAAAATTAGTAATGAAATCTAAAAAAATTAAACATTTAAATTATTTATAAAAATTGTTGGTTAATATAACTAAAACCGTGAAATCTAAAGTAAAAAAATTTTACGGTGTAAACAGAAACGACAATATAAGAATTTAGGGTGTTTATGGAATAAAAACCTCAGAATCATAAACAATTAGTAAACAAACAAAGTTTCATGTCAATTGTTAAATAAATTTACTTTTTTTACAAAGAACCAATAATTTAAAAGTGCTATTTGGTACCTGAATATTATATTTATAATTGTCACATATTAATTCATGATACTAATTAATTTATACAATAAGTTTTGTTAGGATTCCAAATTATATTCTCTTCTACCTGTGGTAAATATTCGTTTAAAAAAATAAAAATCTAGTAAATTTTTGCTAAATGATTTATTAATTTACGAGACGCGTACATTTTTTCCAGTGTTTGTTGTTGCATGGGTTAAAACACATAAATACATTTAAAAATTTTGTGAGTACTGACCTACGAAACACAAAACTAAAACAAATATAAAAAATATATTTAGAAAAAAAATTTACTTGTTTTATCATGATTGTGTTTTAATTGAAGTTATTTTTAGATTCAACCATATTTTTTGCTCATAGAGTATTTAACACGCTAAAACAATAAACTATTATTTTAAGAGTATATTAAATTTTTATTTTATTTACCAATAACAATATGACCAAACAAAGTAAAATTCAAACAAAATTTAAATTTTTAAAAATCGCATTATTCTCCAATTTGTCGCATTTTTTGGCATTAAACCGCCCTAGTTATTACCCTGTTTTTTGGTTACAGGCTACGATCTTAGTGGAGTTAAAAAGTTATTTTTTCGGTCAAAAAGCTCTTAGTAACAAAATAAGAAAAAAAATGGGAAATGATTATCAATCTTACAAAAATATTAATTTTTATTTTTTTTATTAATCTTTATCTTCACTAGCAAAATTGTCTTCATCAATGAAAATATCAACGAGTTGTTCTTGAATCATTTAATCTTCATCATTAAATTCTTCTTCTTCAATCTCTGCCTATTTTTCTTCCTATTTTTCATAAAATTGAATTGTTGTCTTTTTAGAATTCATTCATAATTGCTGTAACAGGAACTGCTTTCCATAACTCAGATTTCCATGTACAAATTCCTTTACATGAAGCTCGTTTAAAAAATTTCCAGACTTAGTGTATTGTTTGTAGCCACTGACCATCCAATCTTTCCAATGACGTCGAAGATAACCCTTGAATGATTTATTGACACTAATATCTAAAACTTGCAGCTTCTTTGTTAGTCCTCCAGAATCATTGAGATTAAAGTTCCAAATGACGCAAATTTTGTTTTTACTTCTGCCGTACGATGTTCTGGTGCAGAGTCAAGCATCAAGAGTGATTTTCGATGGAAAATTGAACCTTTTCGTTTCATCCAGACTTTATCGTGCCACAATTGAGTTTCAGTGAAAGTCATTTGAGACTTTTCATTTGTTGATATTATGATATTTGATGGAAATGATCTTGATGGCAAAGTTTTGCGTTTGAAAATCACATACACTGGAAGTTTTGCACCGTAAGCAGTTACACACAAAGCTACAGTAAAACGACATTTTTCTGCACCTGTTGTTATTATGCGGATGTCGTTTGAGCCTTTCTCATCAACAATGAATTTCGATAGCATATCAAATGTGATTGGTACTTCATCCATATTGCCAATATATTCAAGTGGATAATTTGATTTGTGTAGAGTCACATAATCAACAAAACTTTTCATTTTTTCTTCCAAGTCTTCGGCAGTTTCTGACCAACCAAGCTGACAACACGAATAGCAAGCTTGTTTCTCTTCATAAAGCTAAAAACCCAGTATGCTGATCCTTTAAATTTATTGATTTTTAAACGTATGGCTAAATTTCGTGCTTCTTGCAATATTGAAGTTCCTGACACCACGAATCCTTGCTTTTTTTGTGTTAAAATCCATTCCTTAACCTTTACTTCTAAATCAGGCCACTGAATTGAGCGGATTCTCTTGACAACTTTAGCTTTTTTATTACCCTTAATATTGATTAGATTTTTTTGAGACTTCCATCGCTTAATGAGACTAATATGTACACCAAAATGATCAGCAGCCTTAGCAATTTATGATTATTGAGCGTAATTAACAACATCAAGCTTGAATCTAAATGTATAAGTCTTTCATTTCTTTTCTGGCATAATTAACGAATAATAAATATGTTTTTAATATTTTGTTTTCGATTTGTTTGGCGGGATTTTTCAAAACATTATTTTTAATAAGATAGCAGCTTAGTAAAAATAACTCAAAAGTATTGGGCTGCAAAAAACTCTACTTAGCAAGTAGCTTGTAACCAAAAAACAGGGTACATACGCAAACTGTTGAAAGCTATTAGAATCGTCTTAAATATGAATTAAAAAAAATGAGAGGATTCTTACTCTCACGAATTAATGATTTGTTAAATACTTTTATGTGGAAGGAAAGATTTTAAAATAATTATGATGCAGTAATAAAATTAATTAAAATTTATTTTTTGTAACTTGTTGTGATCTTAAAACATAGTTGTTACTATTCTCGATAAAAATAAACAGTTGATCCGTAATATCATATACCTCACAAATTAAATGGTATAATTTGACTTTGAAAACTTGTTTCATTAAAAAATTGATGCATTTAAAGAAAGTTTCTTGTGTGTTATTATAATTCTTGGTTCGAAATATTGGTGTAAATCTTTATACTACATAATAGTGAATATTTGTTCATTCAACATTTCAATTATTCACTAAAAAGTATTCAAAGAACTTTTTTATCCAACTTGATCAAAATCGATAATTATAAATAATTCCATTAAAAATTTATAAAATATGGTTTTTACTCATCTTTTATCCCAAAAATAGTTATTATGTTTTTATGTCAACAAATAATAATTTTGATTCAAATTAGAATATAAATTATTTTAAAAGATTTAAACTCTTACGCTATGCCTAATCTTTATTACTTATCATCTACTTGTAAATATAAATTTAATACTATGGGAGAATGGGTTGAAGCCTTTAATTGGTTTTGTGAAATTGGCTTGTTAAATATGAAAGATTATACGGAACTTCCATCTATAGAATATTTCAGTGCTATTCTAACTGATGGTGTATTACTATGTACTCTTGCAAACACACTATCTCCATTTAGAAAAATTGAACTGATTCATAAGACAAAGTCTTATTTTTCAGCTGAAACTAATATAAACAATTTTACAGCTTTTATTATTGACATATTTAAAATTCCAGAACAAAAAGTCTTTAGTTTCTCTGATTTATATGAATTTGAAAATTTTAAAAAGGTTTTGTACACTTTGTCATTATTATCAAACCACACATTCTCTAAAAATAATGGATACAAGTATTGTAATTTTTGACCTCAAGGTCATTTTTCATATCAGAAAATGACAACGAAGAAGATATTTATGGCACTCTTAGTGAAAGGAAGGACAATGGAACGTATTATAAAATCAAAATTTAGTTACATATATGTTTCATCTGACAAACTGAAAGATCTAAGTGAAGAAATTTATGATTCTGTTATTAACTTTTGTTTGCAGGCAAGAACATCTTCTCAGCTACAATTTAAACCAACTAATTGTTTTGAGCATTCTTACAAAGAGCTCATCGAAACTGAAATTAATTATTTTGAAATATTAAACACAGTCATTGAAATAAAATCTGAAATGAGCAAGTTTGTTAAACCAGAAGAACTAGAAGTGATTTTTATAAACCTTGACGTAAATTTTTTAATTTTAAGAAAATAAAAAATGTTCATTCGCGTATTCTAAAATGCCTACATGAAGAGAGTGCTGGAGACAAAAATTTCAGTAAAGCTGTTTTACAATATGTAATCCATTAATAATAAATTTAGAAAAACAAATACATTCATTATACTAAATACTGCACAGGGATCGAACCAGCTAGAGAAATGGTATTTCTCTTTTAATTTCAGATTTTAAGAATTTGCTCCAATGATACAATTTCTCGAAGAATTGATGTAAACTCTTTCAAAAAAATTAAAGGCTATATTAAAATCTTACAATCTAAGAGAAGATTTAAAAAGTTACATTTTAGTTCCTTTCCAAAGAATCTTGAGATATCCTTTATTGTTTGAAGTAATATTTACGATTGTTGTTAGAGACTAATAAAAACAAATCAATTATCAGCTGATAATGCCAATTTGGAAAAGGCGATACTTTTTTTAAAGGTATTTTTATTGTTCCATTATTTTGAAATTTTTATAAAAATACCACATTTCATTTTTCAAGTCTAAAACTTCAATTGACCTAATTTTAGGATTTATCAAGTCACATAAATGAAATTAAAACTGATTATGAATATAGGATAACTATGCAGGTATTTAAACAAAGCATTGTTTGTAAATATGAAGATTGTGAAAAATTACCAGAACTGATTCAGTTAGGGCGTTTATTAGTAGACGGAGAAATTTATTTCAAGTATAACATTGAATCAAAGAACTTGTAATATTAAATATGATTATTAGTGAAAAGTGTTTTATATCTTGTTTTGAAAAGAAACTCATCATTTTTAAACGAAATAAATCTCAGCTCATTTTACTTTTTACCATTTCTCTAGATTTGTACAACTTGTCCTATGTTAATCAAAAAGTAATCTCAGCCTATACATTAAAGGACAATAAAATGCACAAATTTCAGTTAATACCAATTAACAAAAATGATGGTGCCCTAATCTTTAAAGTTGAAAACATAAATGCTTACGATAAGATGATTAATGCAATAATGAAGGTTTTGTACATATTTATTTAGTCAAATTTAGAAAAAGACAAATAAGTGCTTCTGCAAGTTAGTGTTTATATTCAATTATAGAAAATCATAAACTTTCACTTGAAAACTTGGAATTGGACATTACCTGTATTGTATGCTCTTTGTTTTGCAAGTATATTTATAATAGAATTATTAAAAGGGGAATGATCAGTCAAGGATTTAGATGTCTTAGTAAATCTTGAGAAAGATATATAGAGTGTAAAATTTGTGTTCATGAAGAATGTATTCCTAAATTGGAAGTTTGTATATCTTTTCAGTTAGGAATACAAATAAGAAAATCAACTATAGATAAATGTGGTATCAATAAATTAAAATATAGGATTTTCCAGTTTAGAGTCAATTAATGATTGTATAAAGAGCTTGAGTTTTGAACAAAATGGTTCAAACAGGTAATTAAAAATGAAAATTAAAGTCGTGGAACAATGAAATCTCCTATAAGAAGGTATATTTAAATTTGAAAAATTTAGATCCGTGACCAATAGTATTGATACTTCTTCTACTAAAAATGAAGTTGAACAAGTTGAAGAAGAACAATTATTGTGGTTTGATCCATTACTAGATAGACTTGCGGTGGAATTAATATTGGTAAATTGTATTAATTGTTGTTACATTATACGAGGTGCTTCAGACAAAAACCCGAATTCACCTTACGTTTTATCATTTCTGTAAATAAAAATAAAAAAATATAGGTATAATGATCAAGTAAAACATATAAAAATATTGTTTCAAGATAACCTTTATTATTTGTGTACTAATGCATATTTTTCCACACTATCAGTATAAAATTTAAACTTTAGGAATTGGTAACGTATTATACATCTCACTCATTATCAGAAGTAATTAATACTTATGATTTTCGTTTATCAACACCAATAAGTAAAGAAATGTAATAAATTAGACGTTTTTACTGGAACAGTTAAAGTTAATTATATAGGAGCGAATACAGCTGAGTGCAATTTAACTGTAATATTGATTTAATATTAAAGGCTGGTGAAAGAGTAACAATATTGCATACTGTTGATAATATAAAAGTACTGGTAAAAAACAGAAATGGAAGAGTAAAATTTATAATTTTTTTAGCTTGGAATAGCAAATTCTAGTAATATTAATTTTGATCATTAATTTTTTATTATTTATTTCTGAAAAATAAAATTATAATTATATAAAATTTAAAATCTGTTTTTTTAAACAAGAATATAATAATTAAATATAATGTGCTTAAGAACAAGATACGAACAAGCTAATTTATAAATTGATTTTTGAAAATGTCAAGGTTTTGTCTTGATAATATTTTGCAAATTTTCATGAAACTTTTTAAGTAAAAATATCATAGAAAAATATGTATTTTTTATAGTATTATAGTTCTTTATTAAATGAACCATGTTATGAAACCATGCTATGTTATTATATTACAAGAAATTAAGAGGAAAAAATTTATTATGTAAAAATATCTTCAAATATAATATATTTATTTTACTGTAGTTTTAAACTCTTATCTAAATAAATGTATTTATATACAAATCGAGTATATTTATTTTACTGTAGTTTTAAACTC
>CAKKLC010001122.1:3121-13428 GCA_918559645.1 Ceratonova shasta | reverse complement strand
TACACAGAGGCAAAACACCAAGACAACAGGTTTGGCTGTTATGTATACTTGATACTTCCTTTGTTCATTGTAGGGGATTTCGTTGTTTGGTTGAAAACAGAAGTGCTGTACATATACTTCCAATCATTTCTAGTGTTGTTAGTATAGGTTCAACAATTTATACTGATGATTTTAAATCTTATTTAGGATTGACCAAAGTTAAAGACTACAATCACATCGCCCTATGCCATAAATATAACTTTGTATATCCCATTATTGATATTCACACCCAGAAGTCGAATCTTTTAAAAAATAAGATCAAAAGCATAATTGGATCGGATGCTATAGGACAAGATCTCTATATTCGAGAGTTTATGTTCATTGATTTATTTAAAACTTCTAACTATAAAGAAGTTCTTTAAATATTAAAAATAAATTTTTAGTTATTATTGTTCTTCAATATATTAGTTTTCTATTAAAAAAATCGGATTAGGAAATATACACAATCCATTTCGGATCAGGAAATATTCATGGTGCGAATATTTATAATACTGATGATATATTTAGAATACCGATGATATATTTTGAATACCGATGATGTATTCTGAATACCGAGGATGTATTTTGAATACCGAGGATGTATATTGAATACTGATGATATATTTATAATACCGAGGATATATTTATAATACTGATGATATATTTATAATAGTGATGATATGTTTTGAATACCAAGGATATAATTAGAATACTGATCATATTATTGTTAATAACTGTTTAATTTAAATAAAAATGATAGAAATGGAATGTTTATTGTTATCATTATATTTAAAGTCCCTTCTTTTTTATAATAAAATTAAAAAAGAACTGTTATTTTATTGTTGCAACGTACTTGATAAATTTTATATTTAATCCATTATTTTTTATTTTTATTGAATAAATTTTCGTTTGTTTTGATTTTAGTTATTATTTACATGTATTTTTAAAATCTTGATATTTATTTTTCATTACTGTTGGTATTTAATTTTAATATTTTAAAAAAATAATATTTTTATTTTTTTCAATTGAATATTATTTCATATATTTTTAAATTAAAAAAAATATTTTGAAGATTTTTAACTTTCCGCAACATGATTTAATGTAATGTAATTAATATTAAATATTTGAATATTCATAAAAAAATAATTAAATTGACTAGTTAAAAGTATGTAATTTATTACTCGCATAGATTTTAATTTTCGTTTTATATTTTTCTCCAACGACATGTTAGAAATAGTATGAATAAAGATTATTTTACCAAGCGCTTTTTTGATTATCAATTTATAAATATACTCTCTAATAGCATTAATTAAAGTTAATATTTGATATTTCGGTCTTAAATTGGAAGATATGATACTTTTAGACTTGGTATATTTTAAATATAAATTAATACATAAAAAATATTATTTTGCGAATCTCATTACATTAACCCAAAAATAAAAGGATACGAAACCTTTTTACGACGTTTTTGAAAATTTATAATACCGCTCATGGTCAGAAACTTTACTAATATAATTCTTTTAGAAGGTAAGGTCTATAATGATGAAGAGATTTATGCACAAGACTTAAATGAAAGTTATGTGGACAAAATATTTAGTAGTTTGGAAACTCCGAACATCATTTTTTGATCCATGTGGTTTGATTAGAAATAGTAGATACTGCACTAAATGTAACGATGTGACATCAGTGAACTATGTAAAAAAAACAAGATAAACTGATGGATATCTCTAGGTATGTACACGTCGATAAACACATTCAAAGAATATAAGAGTTAAGAATCTATTAAATTTGAATAACTTAAGTGTAAGATTATATTCAATATATTTTATAAGTAAAATAGGTATCTATGGAGGAAATTGCACATGAGCTCCAAATAAACAATAAAACCGTCTATTTTTATTGTGACTTGATAAGAGAAACCATCTTTACATATGTGTAATCTTAAAATGTTCAAATAGGTGGATTGAATTCGAATGAAATATCTAAGATAGTAAAAATTGACGAAAGTTTGTTCTTCAACTTTAAATAAAATAGGGATTGCAATAATATTGGGTAATTGTATGTAGGTTGTGTAGAATCGGTACAAATAAAGCATCTACTATGTATAATGTTATAAAGGAAAATTTATTAACAGGTACCATTATTGTAACAGACTAATGGAGAGCGTATTATAGAGTTTAAAGAGATTTACATTATTACAACAATAGGGCAATCAACCACGCCTTTAATTTTGTAAATCCTGAAGATAATGAAGTTTATACACAAGGAATAGAGAGTTTTTGATCTTGTGCTAAGAGGTTTTGAAAGTCAGACACGATAACCATCAAAATAAGTATTTTTATTACATAATTCAGTATATATGGGAATTTAGAATACAAAATTATAAACTTTGAATAAAGCTTCTAATATAACTACAAATAAAGGACAATTTATAATATTTTCGCATTTTCAATTTCTTTTTTATTTAAAATATTTCAAAAACATCGTATTTTTCCAAAAACTTCTTAAAACTGAGTTTACCAAATTAATTTTATCAACATTTTTGGTTTTTAGATCTGAACTAATTAATTCTTGTTTATTACATTAAGTCATTTATATGTATAATCATCCCACTCATACAGATGTGAAAATGTTATAAAATAAATTAGTTTTCCTAAAAGTATAATAAGAATTTATTCATATAAACATGTATTAAAATAAACATTTAAAAAATAATTTTATATTTCCATTATAAAAAACCGGTTAAAATACATTAAAGAATCTCACATAGGTTATTTTATCCGAAAAAAGAAAATTCAAAATAAAACTAGTGAAAAAGAACATTCAAATATGACCTTATTTGTTTGATTTATTTGGACCATATCACTTAGATTTATTTTAATGGTAGTTATTGATAAAAAAGATCTTATTGATGTTTATAAGTTTAAATGCTCCATTTGTAATAAATAAATGAATTGTCTAATATTTAGGCACATTATTTTTAAATTCATACTTGTTGTTTTATCAGATATATAAATTGCATAAAAATTTCTAAAAAACTAACATTTATTAATAATGTCAATACATTCTGTAACGGATTAATTTTATCCATCATATGAATATAGTTTACTTTATCAAAAAATAGCATTTAATGTTGGAAAAAACTAAAGTACTTCCAATCGACCAAATAAAATATTGGAAATTTAAATTTCAAAATTGATAAACTTTTAAAAATCAGATATATAGATTGTTGGAGGAATAAAAGAAAAAGAAAATAACTAAAATAATAAATAAACCTGTAATATAAAATATAATACGAGTAACGTATCGTCAGGATAGAAAATAATAATATTGGTTTATGGTATCTAAAAATAAGTCTCAACGATAATATATTTCTAAATGAAAATAAATCAACAAGACTAAATAGATCTAGGAAAACTTTAAAAGTAAAAAAATCTGACCCTATTTCTCTGGAATATCTTAATTTATTTAAAAGAAGTTTTGTTTAAAATATATTTTAGAATTTCCTATAAAAATAAATTGTATTAATCCAATTTTTTTTGTTTTTTTCACAAAAATAATTGATTAAAATAGACTTGTGTATCAAAATGTGGCCAAAATATTATAAATACATGGAAAATGGTAGACGAAAGTGATGTTTATGAAATGTGAATCAGGCTCTGAAAGTACCTTATTTTTTATAGCTAATATTCGATTAAATCCACAAAATACATCACCTTATATACTACTAAATAGACATTATTCTCCGAATAATAGAATAATACGACACTACAACTAAGTAAGGAAAAATTTTACATTAAAACGGATCCGACCCGAAGCATTTTTTAAATATCGCAAAGAAACATTAAATTCCAAGTATAGGTAGTATAAATTGTTCTCTACAAAATACTTTATCGAAATCTTCCTTCATATTAAATAGCTTGATGTATCTAATAGACCCATGGCTGTATATTCGTCTTTCGGATACTGGTTCCAACCTTGAATGACCTGTATTTACATTACCTAGCTCCGGTACATGGGACTTGCACAGCATCTACTCTGCAAACTAACTGAACTATCAGCGAAACGATCTTGGCTTCCTCGTGTTGTAAATTCAGCTTACAAATTGAATAGCGATTGTCGCCTTTGGCCTCTTGTGTTTAATCTATTGTAGACAGTGTTCAGAACTAACTAAAATTAGTAGTTAGAAAACAGGAATAGTCTCTCCAATATTTAATAGCCCACCAAATATTTACTAGCTTTAAATTTTGTTTTGTTTTAGATGGGAACCAATCAACTAGACGCACCAATATACTCATGATAAACATAATAATTAGTTTGATGTTAAATACAATACTCTTGTTAAACATTAGTATAGAAAACTAAACATAAAATAATGTTAAAACAGTAATACACATTGACAACACTATAGTCACACGGTCATTGCCAGATATGATAAATCATTAAAAGTGCAAATAAATCATCCTTGTCATCGCCATCATCATTCTCAGAATTTGAGGCCAGAGATGACCTGCTGGTTAACCCCTAGCTTCAGCTTTTCACTCAGATTTACTGCAGCGCTATCATACACTTTTCCAAAGTGTGATTGATGGAATTGGATCAAAGTCCCTAAACTCTCCCATGTTTTAGCAATTAAATGAACAAGTCTATAATATTTGAGTCCTTATCAATCTGTTTCTCTAGTCAGTTTTGACTTTTATGAGCCCACTGAATACTCTATCTACATCTTTAGAGGAATATGGCATTGTCAAGATTTGGTCTAAGAAAGCCAGAACATTTGCAACATCTTTTTGCCATGTGGTTTTATTAAGATCAGATAGTACAATGTTTATAGTGTCATTTTGTATTTCTTTTCTTCTAAATTTTTCAGTTCACACCATTCATCTTTTAATCTTTTCTACTTGTAAAACTTGTTGTGTAAGAATATCGTAAAAAGTATCTAATAGAAAGGCAATTTTACAACACCCAAATTCTTTTATGGCACTTTCCTCATATAGGTCAGGGCAATATTTGACATTAAAACTTTGATTGCCTCCAGTAGATATTATTCTTTGTCATCAAATCTCACCAACAAGATTTTAACCAAAGCGACAAGAACAAAGTCTCTTGTGCCTTGAATTCATCATCATCCTTCCGTTAAAGGATAACTTATTTTAAGGAGATTTTTGGTTATAAGCTGAAGTTGTTGAAGTATTTCAAGTCGAATTACTGTGTCCTATATTTTAGAATAAAATGTCTGATATTGACTTATATTTCGTTTGGAACGAGATTAAAGTTTTCTAGATACGTTAAAACAATCAAAAACGAAATCTAATACTACAGTAACTTGTGAAGATTGCAAATATTTTGGCAACCCTCTGCCCGTAGCAACTTGCCCTTTGGATGTATTATGTTGGTTCTGCTGAAGTTTAATATAATAACTTATCAATAAATTTAACTAAAAATCACGTTTTTAACAGCCATATCTAAATAGCAACCCATCATGTGCCTTTAATTCTTAAGGGCTTCACTTGTTTTACCCCTGATGATGTTGCACATGAAATTAAGTAATTTCATTGCAAGTGAATAGGGTATTACAGGGTATCTAAACCACTGAGTAAAGTGTCGGATCGTTCTGTATAAAGGTACAGCTATTGCTTTATAAATGTTTTGATATGCCATCTCCATTTAAGTTCAGTACAATGCAATGCTTGCAAATTTTCCCTTAAAAAAATACTTGTAACTTAGATATGACCTGATTTTGTTCACCGCGCATAACTGCAGTCCTATATGAGGCTATCACTAAACTGCTTATTCATAATCAATTACAATAGAATTTGATATATTTTTAGCATCTAGTGTTGTAACGTTATTCAGTTCAATAAATCGTGTTTTAACTTCTCTACCTTTCGCCCATTTAGAATAGACCAGTTCACACTCTTTGTGCTGCAATATAGTGATCCATTCGGTTACAATTGAAAGGAATCGTACTTTGAAATTAAAAGGAGATGTTTTTCCCTGTTGATACTCCACAATATAATAGCAAAATTTAGAGGCAGCGTAAGGATTAAAATGGGTTTTGCTCAAGTAAATGGCGTTAGCCTGTTGCGTGTTTGAAAACATATAATATCTTGAAATGACCGAGCTGCTTTTGTTAATGAGTAAGCATTTCGAAATAGGAAACCTAAACCCGTCATATTGCACAAGTTCATAGATATCAATATTTGTTCGGCTTTTAAAGTACCTGGTGCTTAAATTTCAGCTTCTTCGTATTGCTACTATTTTATATGAGATACGGATGAATGATGGGTCTTCACTGACCCTAGTTTGAAAATACATGACCCGGTGACAAATGTGTCAGCACTTTTGTAGTTTTTGCACACCTTGCAATATATTTTTAAATCATTCTTGCTGAATATATACAATTTGTATTTATTAATCCCTTCCAATTAAAAATTTCGTTTAGGAACGTTTTTTTCATATTCTATAAGCCTTATTGTTCTTTTTTTCTCATTGGTAGAAGCATTTTTTTTGCAGAGGTAGTTAGACTAAGAAATGTTTATATGGTTTTTTTTGTTTGTTTGTTTGTTTCACTTTTACTTTAACTACTTTAACAATTAAATCTCGTAAACCATTAGGATTAAATTTAGGAAATCCGGAAAACATTCGATAATATATCATTAATATAATTTCTCGGTTCTGTTCGTTTACATATAAAATCCAGAATTCTTTTGTTTTTGTTTTGTAGCATCATTTACAAGAACGTTATAAACATGTATTAAGGTGTATAGACGATCGATAAAATTAAAATTCTTGCAAAATAAGATGGACACAAGCTGAAAATTCTACTCGGCATCTCGACGAGTGGATAAAGGCGTTCTACTATCCCACGCTGCTAATTAACTGGCCTCGGGCTATTGGGCAATCGTTAAATAGGAAGAAGTGTTGTGGATATATAATATTAACTATAAAAAATAAAGTAAATTTTAGAGCCTGAATCACATTTTATAATAATCAATTTCGGAGACCATTTTGGTCATAAACCAGTATTCTAGCATCTTTTATTTGATTAATTTAAGAAATTTTTTCTATATAGATTTTTAAAATATTATATTATATTAATATCAATAATTATATTTTTAAAATTGAAAAAATTAATGCATGGATACAAAATGTGAAAATAAAATCCGAATAAGGTTTTTTTTAAACCAGATAATACATAATACGCTTTATTATTTCCAATTTATCCATAACATTTAATCAAAAAGATCAAAGTATTATTATTTATTTATAAGTCACGTGTAACAAAGCCCCATCTAATATTAACTTAATTCCAAATATTTATAAAATATTTATCACTGAAAATAATAATAATTATGCAATACAAAGTTCATTCAGTTAGGTATCCAAAACCATTAGTTTCTGTAATCTCATTTTTTTCCAGGTCAAAGTGGATTTGCTTTACTTCGCAACCTTTGGTTTATAATTTTAAAAATACCGTATGCATTTGGTGTTATTTTGAATAATGTATGTAATGGTACAGAAATATAAGGACTTTTTTTAGCGGGAACGTCACAAAAGTAAGCAATAATGCAACGAACTATAGCTTGATGGGCAATCACTAATGTATTATGTTGTCTTTCCAATTCAAGGATTACAGTTTCTAATCTTGTTACTAAGTCAGCATAAGACTAGATGTTTAATGGTGTTTTTACCTCGCCCATAGAATATCTATAAAAATATTTGTTATATTTTCTCTTTTTGTATTCATCTGGATACTGAGTTTGGATCTGTTCGTAGGTCATTCCTTCACATGTACCCTAAACTTATAAAAACAATACTGCATTAATCTCATCCAATGCTTTAAGCTCAAGACGTTTTTTGGATATGTAACTTGATGTTTGTATAGTTCTCTTCAATTTACTCGTCCAAACTCTTATATCTTGTTTTGGTAATTTTTTAACAAAGTCTCCCAACATTTTAGCATACTAAGATTAATAGGAGTTTACCTTTTCACCATTTGAAGATAGATTACTATTTCCTCCTAAGATGCCCTTCTGATTGAATTCAGATTCTCCATGCTAAAGAACTTTATATTTCACCTACTCTGGTTAGGTAAATTTCTTTATAGTTTAAATGAGTATTCATCAGGTAGTACACGATCCTTGGTTGGTAAAACCCCTTAATCATATTTATATAGTATTGCTTTCCAGTGTTGTATATTTTCATATAGGATAAATGCCCTTCATTATCATTACCCAGTTCTGTATAATTAATTTCATAATTTTTAATGCGTTTTATGAAATCATCATATATTTCATCAGGAGAAAAGTCTATATAGTCTTTGGATTTTAATTTAAAACTCATAATATTATTATCAATTATTTCTTGTTGGTTGCAAATGGACTCTATAAAAAATACCCGGATGTTTTCGTCTTTGCATTTTTCAAAAATCATTTTCCTCCTACTAAGTTCCGTATTTGTAGCGTCGTAGATAGCAATACAAGACGTACTCAATTTAAGCCAACTTATCATATCTTTTATAGCTTTAGAAGCTATTTCGTTCCTGATTAATTTTGCTTCTTTATTTTTTGGGTCAAAAAAATCGTGCCTGCAGTTCATGTTGCCGTATATTTCTCTTTTATAATCACCCAAATTGAATACTAAATATTTAATAATTTACTCTTGGTGGAACAGCCAGTCCAATTCAAATATCTACAGAGCATTTTGGATATATAACTTTTGCCCCTGGCAGGTAGGCCTACCAAAACTATACACTCTTTTTTAGGGGTGAGAGTGTAACTTGTACAAATTTCTTCTTTAGAATACTGTTCCATTCTAAAAGTTTCCTTACTAAGAAATTCAAAAAACAAAGTTTTATACGTAAAAAGGTAATTGATTTATTATAAGTATAATCTTTTAACACAAAAGTAAAACGTTTTATATTGAATTAAATTATTTAAAAAAACTGGTAGGATGTAATCTAAAAAATTTGGAAACTATTTTAATAAAATTGACACAACTGTCTTATCGCAATAATAATAAAGTTTACTTTTTGAAATCTGGATGAAATATTCTGTTGCCTAAAAAGTCTCTCATAATTATTTTGAGTTCAGGTAATCTTTTAATAAGTATGAAACAAGCATATACAATAAATATTGTTGTATCAAAACTTTGTATTTTTGGTATGTATTTTATACAATATCGTTAATTCTCTGAAGTAGTAAAAAGGCGTTTGTAATTTTATTGAAATCTTAGTCTTCTTTGTGTAAAATATTTTTCCGATAATAGGATAAAGAAGATTAAAAGATTAATTTTTATAAATATAATTAAATAATGATACTATAAGTGATATACTAATTTAGAGTTTAATTAAATCATAATACGATAAGTAATATACTAATTTAGAGTTTAATTAAATAATAATACGATAAGTAATATACTAATTTAGAGTTTAATTAAATCATAATACGATAAGTAATAAACTAATTTAGAGTTTAATTAAATCATAATATGATAAGTAATATACTAATTTAGAGTTTAATTAAATAATAATACGATAAGTAATATATTAATATAGAGTTTAATTAAATAATGATACTATAAGTCATATAATAATTTAGAGTTAAATAATTGATGGTACAAAAATTAATATACTTGTTTAGAGTTTAATTAAATGATGGTACAATAAGTAATATACTAATTTAGAGTTTAATTAAATAACGATACTATAAGTCAGACCTGGGCAAAGTACGACCCGCTTTTAGTTTTTGTGCAGTACATTTACACACTGGCGAGAAAAAAATTCATTTTGAAAAATATTCAATATGAATTTTTTTTTATTAAAGCACTAAAAATATAAAATATATTTTTATTTTTTTACCGAATGGGTTATCAAGGCATCCTGTGTAAAAATTTAAATATTTTTTACAAGTTTTTTGTTTTTTTTAAATACAGTTCTCACAACGTAAATTAATGATAAAGCATAGTAAAAAAATGTTTTTGATTAAAATTTAAAATTCAATTCTTTAGTCAGAAATAACCTGCGTGCAGTTCGTTTCAGATTATTATACGAGTAAAAAAATTGTTTATAGTGAAATTAAAATTTATTGAATCCTTCTGAAATATAAATAGAAAAAGAAAAATTGATCATAAGTGCCGTATTTATAAAGAAGAGTTGAAAACTAAATATTTTTTTAAGGAATTTAAAAATAAAGCTATATATCTTATTTGTCAGGAAAGTCTAGCAGTCTTTAAATAATATAATAATAAGAGACATTTCACTACTGAACATTTTGCATATGGATCCA